>JAHBMJ010005860.1:2500-12482 GCA_018398765.1 Chromera velia | reverse complement strand
GGGGGGGGGGGGGGAGGTATGTTTACACACGTGTGTGTGTGTGTGTGTGTGTGTGTGTGTGTCTACACGAGTGTGCATGTGCATCATGTGCATCTTTGTGTGTGAGCCCCAACCGATCGATGAAAAGGACAGCTCTGCAGGGAGGGTGGAAAGCAGAGGGGAAAGACGAGAATAGGTTTGTTGTGTGAGACAAAGTATGTCAATTCATCCCTTCTGCCTCCTTCAAAGAGGGAGCGACAAATTTCCTGTGTCCCTTCCCCCCCGTCTCTCCCTCTTTACTTTGTTGCATTTTCATCCGATCACCAATCGATGGATCGATCATTTCCTTTTCCTTTTTTCCGCATCGCGACCTCTTTCTTCCAAGCTCTTCTCCTATCAGCCTTGCCGTCCTCTTAATTGTCTCCTCCCTTTCCCCCCCCCCTTCTCTTGCAAGTTGTGACGAGAAAGGATGTGGAAGATCATCAAAGGAAAGAAGGGAATCAATCCAGGGGAAGGGAAAAATTTACACATGCAGAAATTAGGTCCTCCACTTTCCGTCGCTGTGTCTGTCGTTCCACCCTTGTATTTCATTTCTCGCCGTTCACCAGCCGAGACGAGACGAGATCGACGATTCAAAACGCTAGAGGGAGGCTTGATGGAATCAGGTGTGGTATATCGATAGATGGAAGCATGGGGCGAAAGGAAGAAAAACAAAAGAGACACGAGCAAAGAAGCAGCGACTGAAAAAGTGCAATTCCCGGGGCCCGTTCGCTCCGTTCTTGCACCCATCGCGAGATCGATGGACATCAGTTAATTCACACACCTTTCAATCGAGATGCCGTGTCTTTTCATTCATTCAATCGTGTACTTCCTTCACGGTTGGTTATTTGCCTCCTTGTTTGCGTGCCCATGTGATGGATTGATTGACTTGCTTTCGGCGTGCGCAAAAATTGCCCATGCAGATTAATTAATCTTCGTGTGTGTGCGTAGGTGGCGGTACGTGCCCTCCGCTTTGCCTGCACTTCTTTTTCGTCTTCTCCACGCCGTATTGTTGGGGGAGGACGCTTTCTTTTTTTTTCTGTCCTTGCTCTCTTTTTCTCTACCACTGTGTCTGTCTCTTTTTTTTTTCCTGTCCTGCTCTCTTTTTCTCTACCACTGTGTGTGTGTACGTGTGAGAGAGTCAGCGAGTGTGTGAGAGCGGATTAGCGTGTCCTTCATTTGCCTATCACTTTTTTTGCATTCTTTGTGTCTTCAGATTGAAGGGGTGGGCATGGAAGACTGCATTGATGGGAGGTGTATACGGAGGCATCCAAAGAAACACCGATCCATTTTTCTTCCTCTTTTCAAATCTTCATTTTTCTTTGCTATGCATCCTTTGCTCTTTCTCCACTGACAAGCGACAGGTTCAACAAGCCTTGTCACAAGTATTTGAACAGAGAGAGCCGGCGTATGACACACAGATGAAAGTTTGCGAATATTTAGCAACGAGCGCGAGAAAGAGAAGCGAAAGAGAGAAAATTTCGTTTTGGCTCTTCCACCCCTCTATTAGCTTTGGACTGGATTCCAAAAAACAATCATGCAAGCTCCGACTTTGTTTCCTCCACTTGTTTCTCTCTCTGGCCGAACGAACGAACGAACGAACGAAAGAAAACGACCGTGAGCAGCTCTCAGAAGGAGATCCGGCTAGCGGCTTCTTCCTTTCTTCTGTGCAATCTGTAGAGCCAGCTGTCTGCGAGCATCTCGAGCGCAGGATGAGTCCCGAGTTGTCAGCTCGCTAGGGTCTGGTCTGGTCCGTATGTGATCGATCGATCAATTCGGACAGTGAGAGAGGTAAGGGGCCCCCAGGGGGGATGGCATTGACCCTCGAACTTGCAGCAGCTTCTCTATTCTATCTGTCCGGTAGAAAGCGCTCCCCTCCCCCTGTGTGCACGGAAGCTTCTTCCGTTTTCTGAATCATTCCGTCAGTAATATGAGGGAGCTGCAAGCATGCAGGATGCTTTGGACCGGCTTGCCCATTCATTCGGCCTTCGGTAGGAGTTCTGGGAGGGAAAGGGGTTCAATTAAATAGACGGACAGGCCCTCGGGGGAGGCCCCGGGGTTGGCGATGGGGGTTCCGGCTAACTCGATTGAGTGCCTCGGTCTATCTACATGCATACACGATTATGTATCCATGGTGCTTGTGTACGCTTATTCATGTATGGGCCGCATGGCATACTGCGGGTACACAAATTCTTAGAACTGAAATTCCATAAGCATTCAAGCAAGCTTGGGATCAAACAAGTTTGTTTTCTTGCGGTGTCCTTTGTACAGAAGAAAATCGGATGCTGCATCTTGTATTGACTCTGGAGTATTAAAAAAAAAAATTGCTGGCAAAGTTGAGAGATGTATTATAACTTTTAAAAAAAAAAAAGACTAGTAGTAAAAAGACTCATAGAAAGATTCATACAATTTTATATAACATTTCAAATCAACTTGAATTTTTGTCTACACTAGTGTCCACATTTTAGAACTGCACATATTATAGCTTTAAGCAATTAACTTCAAGTTAAAGCTTCAAGTTTAAACTAGGATTTAAAGTTCTACCTATAAAGTCTAAGACTAGGTCTGACATCATATCATTATGTTGTTAACCCCTCTAACACTCCAGTAAACTTGAAACGCCTGCGCCACTGCGCCCCCCCCCAAACCCACCGAAACAGCGGACAGGGACTACAAGACCTCAGCCGCAGCCAGTGAAGTGATCACAGAGGCCATCTTTCGCAGAGAGGACATAGACGCAGACGAGCACGTGAAGAGGGGGCAGAAGGCAAGGGCAGCCCACAAAGAAGCAGTAAAAGAAGCAGTAGAGAAGGAATGGGAGAGGTTAGGCAGCCAGTCAGGGCAGACAGCCAGTGAGGACCAGTGTGAGGAAGTCAGGCAGTCAAAAGAAAAGAGGTAGTCAGGATGGCTGACGGCCACCCCCCTGAAGGAACACGGAATGAATCTCAGCCTAGACGAATTCCGGGATGCAATGATAATCCGATATCAGGGGAGGGTAGGGGGGGAGAAGAGCAGATGTGAGGGATGTGGGGGAAGGTGGAGTCTGCAACATGCCCTTAACTGCCCAGTAGGGGGACTGCCTACGCTACGACATGACGAAGTTAACCGTACATGGGCGAGTCTAGCAGCGGAAGCATTCCCCACGGAAGCGGCTCACGCAAAGGAGCCGATCATTAGAGAGGAAAAGGAGGTGCAGGGATGTCCGGCGCTAAGGGGGGACTTCCAAGTCTGGGGGGTCTATGCTCCACAGAGGCTGGCAATTTTCGATACCAGGGTGATAAACCCACACGCCGCCTTGAGGGAGAAGGTGACCTGGACTCAAGCCCTCAAAGCAGCAGCAGAAGAAAAGAAGAGGAAACATGGGCAGGCAAGTGTGGACAGAGGGTGCGACTTCACCCCACTCATGAGTGTGGTCAACGGAACGATGGAGGGGGAGGCTAAGATGTTTTTAAAGAGGGTGGCAGAGCGATTGAGTGAGAAATAGGGGCAACACATAAGCAAGACGTCGGCCAGATCCGAGCCCGACTGCAGATTGCCCATCTGAAAGCGGCAAGCGCGTACATTCGGGAGACCAGAGGAGTGCAGGGGGAGAGCTGGGAGGAAGGAGGAGTAGGCAGTGCGCTGGTCATGACTGAGGGATAGGAAATACTTAGCAAATGCTGAAGAAGGCATTCGGACGGAGGAGCGTCAAGTATGAGGTCGCATGAGAGAGAAAGCTAGCAGCGAGAACAGTAACCAGGACAGAAGGAAGCTAGGAAGGAAGAGACGAAAGACGCATAGGCCAGACGCTAGGAACAAACTTTAAGTCAATGCCCCCCCCGCCACTGCGCCGCAGACGTGGCCAAAATAAAGTATACTTAAATTTTTTTGTAGAAAAGGCAGACAGTCTTGAAAGAACCGGCGCGCCGCAGGCGTGGCCAGCATTGAAAAATCCATTTTAAGACAGACTGGAGTGTCAGGGGGGTTATGTTTTTATGTTATTCTAAAAAATATGTAGCTAGATATATAGTAAGTATTAGTAACGTCTATATAGTAAAATATATCAAAGTAATTCATGTTTTGAACTAATGTGTTCCCAGTATATGAAATTGCTAAATTGGCAGCTAAAAGCTAGGTTAAAATAAATTATTACTAGTATTAGGTAGTATATTCGATGATCGATCAATATTTCATTATTTTTAAACTTTCATACGATATAAAAATTTCCAGTTGAAATGCCGCGCCATAGGGACGACCGATTGGGCGACCAGACTTGGAAGGCCTGTGCTGAATGCGCGGCCACAAGAAGGTCGACTTGAAATGCCAGTGAGGTTGCTTCATGTTCCAGGCAGGTATCAACCCAAGTATTCATTTGATAAGGTGACCAAGTACTTCCCCTGCAGCACACTCGGCCCGGTAACGACCACTCATGATCAGTTAGTTCTTCGTAGCAGAAATGAGGGTATTCCGGAGATCGCCAAACCTGCACAAATTGATGGCGTGCCTTCGTGAACGCGCACATTCAGTCATTGTGTCAGGGGGGAATGCCATGTTTCCATCGAATCCTGAGCAAAAGAAAGAGGGCCGACACAAAGCTCTCACATGTTTCCGTGAACTGACCCGACTCGAATGCCATCCTTGTCAGCGTGCCCTCGCATCACAACTGCAAACACACATGCAGAGAAATTGCTGAACACAACGTACTGAGTCTTGTGAGGATTACAATAAGGACTAGATTTTGCAAGGGTCATGCTTTTTGATTCTGTCCACACCGCATCCATCCCAGGGTTTATTCCCTGCCTGCAGACAGATCTGCCCTCAAGTGCTATCCAGAGGTCTTGGGTCAGCCGAAAGAAGTGCGTGAATTTCGGACTTTCAAAGGACCAAAATCCTCAAAGCCCCCACCATGGAAGGCAAAAACAAGCCCATTCATTCAGCAAATCAAAGGATCACTCACTATCCTGTTGGTGGAGGGAGAGGATGGAATGTTGACCTACCGACCGACCGACCGACCGACCCTCATCCCTGTCTTCCAGAAAAGTTCTCGACTCCCCATCCGCGAGCTGCACAGGATCCTTTCCGGCCGCAGTCTGTTCCAGTAGACAGGCCTTTTCATTCTCGCCAGGACCAGAGAGAGTCCCTGTGATAAGATGTGATGCAAGAACGAAAGAAAGAATAAAGCGGAAGCCTCTCGCCCATTTTTGATCGACACCAACACGCAACTGGCTCCAATAAGTCACATTGATCCACGAGTGATCACAATTTTTCAAAATCAGATGCTTTTCGACAGGGCGATCTCACTCCTTTTTGACAAATGAGCGAAAGCTTGGCTGCAAAAAACTACAGGGCTCAAGATCCTGAAGGGCACTGAGAGGAAAAACGAAAGCAATTGGTGGACAGAGAGAGTCACATAGACGCAGTGAGCACGAACAAATGAGAGCGCTGAAACAGGCTCAGCAGCAGACAAAAAAATCAAAAGGCCGGCCCCTCCTTTGAAAGAGAAGACGTAATACCATCACCTCACCGGTTCCAAGGAGGTCCCCTACACCAAGGGGACAGCCACTGCTTGTGTGGTGAGTGACCATTTGTGCAATGCTCCAGTACGAGTGCCTAAGAGACCTGCGAAAGGAAGGCACAATTTGAATGAAAGCCAATATACAACTGAGCAAAACGCGCGTGATGAAGAGGCACATCTCAGTGCTGTGCGTTGCGTCCCAAAGACGTCAATTTTGCCAGACGGTGCTGCAGAAAACGACGTTGTGTGGCGAACTCACGTCTTACAGAGCACATGAGAGGCTTCCGTAGCAAGATACATCTTTCCGGTACGAATTGCAGCCTCCAGATCCAAGTCGTAGAGAGACTCATCGGAAGTTCCACTCAAATGGGGCAGGGGTTTGGGATCCTGAACGGGAGGGGGCACTTTGAAGGGTTCCAGGGCTTCCAGAGGGACGATCCAGGGAGAGATGGAGGTTGCAAAGTTCTTCGACAGGAATGGCCCTGCATGCACGTGCATTTCTTTTTTTTGGTACTTACTCATGTGTTCTGTATGACAGGAATGGCCCTGCATACACCTGCACCAAAAGAAGGAATCTTGAGAAGAATTTCAATTAACGCTTCAACTCAAGTGCGCGAAGACACGAAGAAGAAAGTGTTGTATGAGGAAGCAAAAGCATAATTCACGACGACACCGACGTGTTTCGCTGTAAAAAAGAAGTCACAAATGGCATAGAAAGAGAAGAAACATGCAGAAGGTCGCTGACAGACCAAGCGGCTGTCCCTCCCACTTCTGGATGTCCCGAGCACTCCAGTCGTTCAAAAGCACCAAACCGAACACGTGGTCCATTGCCGAGTCGATCTGAAAGGGAAAAAGAGGTACGCACGTAAGAAAGGACTGCAGATCTCCACACCGAAGGGGAAAAGCAGGCTACAATTCAACGGCTTGCTGCGCAGAACTTTCACAGGTCCTGTAGCTGCACCCTGCTGCCCATGCCCGGATAGTGGGAAGAACAAAAAAAACGTTGGGAGGGGGAGGCGACACCTGCGGGCAACCCCACGAACCACACAAGGTCACAAAAAACGCCCGACTGACCGGCACAGGATCGCCCATTTCGCTGGCCTGCCCAATCACTACTCCCACCTGCGAGCGGCATACCGTCACAATCGCACCAAAGGCTCTAGACAGAAGAAGAGACGGTACTTCACGACTGCGAAACAGACCGTTCATGCATGCAATTCTGGAAACATCGTTCGGGAAGGCCAAAAGGCCCCACTACAGCCTTCTATGCAAAGCCAAAAACTGACACGCAGGTACAGGAGGGGGGAAGTTTCATGCAGACAAGACACACACGAACGCAAACAGGTACGCACACAGTCACACACACACACACACACACACACACACACACAGAGAGAGAGAGAGAGAGAGAGATCGATCAAGATGAAGAGAGCTAGAACGACAGCCACTCAATAGAGACCAAGAGACAAAGAGAGCGACTGAAGGCAAGACGGAAAATGCAGAGAGACGTCACGACTGCCGGACGGATAGAGAAAAAACCAGCGAGGTGGAGTAACGCGGAGAGGGGGCGGAGTGTACGGAAGGACGCGACAGGGGGAACAGGCAAACGAAAACCAAGAAAGGAAGTTGCACAAATGCCGCCAGACCTCCAGCTCATAGTCTACTCGCCGAGATGGTCCAAAGGAAGGGGGTCCCTCAGGATTGTCAACCGTCTGCGCGGGTATGCATGGACAGACAGACTAAGAGGGGTGGGGTACTCGAATAATTTTTGCACTACGGGGAAGATTTTGCGTTACCAGCAACACAAGCAACAGCCGCGCGCGCGACGATCTACACAGGCACGCAACAACCTTCCACACGCAAAGAGAAATATAGAGACGTGAATACGGACGCACCTGCGAACACGCAGTCTCATAAATCTCACGCAGGCGGCAGGATCGCCGGGAGCGGGTCAGCTGGCGATCGACTGATCGACCAAGTACACAACGGACAGCTGTGGAAAGCCGTGCGCGAAACTCACGCAGCGGCCACGGACCTGTCCAGACGGCCGTCGAATGTCGGTACCGCTAACAACAATCGAACTTGTCCGTCCGTGGTAAGCGACAGGCATCCACTTCCAGTTTGGCAACAGTGGCTTCTCCCTTCCGAAGATGCGTCCACAACGCGCTGCATGGTGTTCTGACGCGTAGAAGTCGGAGTACCTGATCTCCGCATCAAGTTGGATCACAGCATGAACAGCCATTGAAATGCAAGCGATGAACACACATTAAAAGACAAGGATGGGTGCCTGGCTGGAGATCTGATGCTCTGAAGGAAGGGAGAGGTAGCAAAAGCTGACCCAGGAATGTTGCAGGGGAGTTTCATGGCACAGTCCGAGATGGGAACCACAGCGTCGTCCAGAACGTCCCTTTGATTCTTCAGAGACTTGGGGGAGTCGTCAGAGAGGAGAGTTTGGAGGACGCCACGAACTTCTTGCCACACCGGACGACCTCGAGCCATGAAGGCGTTCAGGGTCGGCTGAAAAAAAAAACAATAGAAAGATTTATGCTTGAATGGTGCGTGAAGGGACCGAGAAACCAACTACACGAAGCTTACCTCCTTGAACTCAGCGGGAAGAATACCTTTTTGGGCCAAAGTAAAGCAGTCCAAGACCTTGTCTCCGATGGCCACGCCGATGCGTCTCTCCGCAAACCCCATTCGGCTAAACACCCCATATGGCAAATTGTGGATGGTAAAGTCGGTCACAAAGGGTGTGCTAAACAGGAACTTCGGCAAACTCGACATTTTCAAATCCCCAACCTGGAGACGGGGTCAACCTCCTGAGAGAAGAACTCTTTGTTGAGTCTACGGGAGATTGATTCTCTTGTCAAAGAGACACCTCCGCAAGATCGAGGGACTGTTATTAATATGTCGCACACACTGGAAAACTATGAGAGAGACTCACTCGGTTGAGTCTACGTGTGTTTGCACGGAGCTCATACACGGGGCTATACAGGCCCCGCACTGGGCCCGCAGCCGTCTCTGCAATGATGTCAGAGCTATACCAGCAGCGGATGCATGGCCCCGCGGAAAGCGAAGCGCGGGGGGCACTTTCAAAGCTAGCTTGCGTCATGCAGATGAGAATTTTACTAGAACTTTATGCGAGGAATGCACATGTCTCAGACTGGCATGCAATGATGCAACACAGATTCTGTATGGCACTGATAACACACTCTCTTGCAGACTTCACGTGTCAATTGGCGAGTCTGAACACAGAGAGCCGCGTCATGCATCATTCGTTTCATTAGCCGCCTGCACTTTTTCATGAGCATGTGCAGCCGAGTATTGAAGCAATAACACGAATACCTCGGGCAACAGTGTCATCGCGGCAGTGCCTCAACCTATCGCATCCCGCTGACGCATTTGAGGAGTAAAGCAGTCCAGTTTCTGCAGAAGCTCCGGGTCCTTTTTTTATTTCGGTGTGCTCCCATGGAGGATGCAGGAGCGACAGCCACGCAGCCAGTCCTCCGAACTGCTGTTGCATCGGCATCACCCTCTGTCAGTTGACTGCATCCATACGTAGAACATTGCACGCTGACT
This sequence comes from Chromera velia, assembly GCA_018398765.1. NCBI lineage: Eukaryota > Chromeraceae > Chromera > Chromera velia. Next base: position 3,391 of record JAHBMJ010005860.1, on the reverse strand, counting down.
GCAAATTCGTTTTTCAGGTCGCTTCCTATACTAATGTTCCCTTTCTGGTATCATCCTCTCCAGAAGTGTGTGTGAAAGGAGGGGCAGACGGGTCCTGGACTGAAGCCTCCAGGAAAGGGAAGCTGTTGGAATGACTGACCTTGTTTTAATGAATCATCTATGTAGTGACACACTGACTGACCTTGCTTAATTTGGTCCATCCAGCTGAAAGCCTCTGCCTGGAAGAGGGACGAAAGAGCGAGTAGTGTTAGAGCCCTTTGTCGGAGTGGGTGCTGAAGGTTGTTTTGTCTTTTGTCTCTCTTCCTCCCTTCAATTCTTTTTTCTCTTTCAGCTTGAAATCTCCCTTTGTTTCAGGAGTTGCCCGCTGAAATTGTTTTTCGTGTTGACGGGCATTTGCACGCCGCCAGTGTTCTGTCCTTTCATGGTTGACATGCTATGTACATGGTCATTGTATGTGCTCGAAGACTGCTGTCAGCCACCGCGCCCTTCCCTTTCTCCTTTGTTGTCTGGCCTGAAAACAACACCCCTCTGCGGTCTGACTTTCCACCATCAAACTCCTTTCCCTCTCTTCACTGTTTTCCTTTCACTCCCAAGGTCCCAGTGACCACCGTCGAGTCCATTAGTACAAAACCAAGGCACAACAGATTGGGCAAACAATGTGGTTCAGCACTAATCTGTACCTAACCCATGTTGTAGGTTTTGAATCCATTGTGGATAGATATATACCGGTATGGACTCGTGTGTTCTCTGTAGATTCTCCTCCCACATTCTGCAAGTCTCCCTCCAAGAATTTTTCCTTCCGTCTCCCAATCCTTGGGCGGGAAAGATTCTCCTGACCGCACAACAGTTAAATGAATGCATCCCATGCATGCACCCAGGATGAACAACACA
>JAHBMJ010005859.1:0-64390 GCA_018398765.1 Chromera velia | reverse complement strand
GGGATTTTATGGTCAAGCGCAAAAGGTTTCCTCCTAGTTTTCTGCCCAGGCGTATGGACCTCGCAGCCATGGTGCTTTTCACACAGCAAGGTAGTGAAGACTGGTGAGTTTACCCGTGCCCACTTCTTGACCCAGGCTGTCTGTCCATCTAGAGTCTTCGCTTCAGTCACTTTGATCCCACACCCTCCATGAGTCCGGAAGTCTTCCAGATACTCATCATGATGTAGATACAGATTGGGGAGCAGCCTACCATCACTGGCTGGTTTATGATGCAGACAGACTCTACATCCTTTAAAATTACAGGCATTTCCCGAGTAACTATAAGCAGCTCCAAAGAGTACTTTTCATCTTTCTGACTCTGGCTGTGATAAAGGTAAGGGGAGAGCTTGTCGGATAATATATTTCTCTAGTGAAGCAACAGTCTTCTCTTTTTTCAAGTCTTTATACACACTCTTTTGTGGTATGGACCCCGATTGTTTGTAAGTACTCTTGACCATTGTGATGGTGTTTGGGGTCTGTGTTTTACAATCATTGTCATCTTCATGTCCAGACCAACACTAAATGTCAAATCTAAACAACACATTATTGTAACACTACTGTTGCAATACGCAATACATCTTGATGTAAGAATTAAATTATTAAATACAATAAAATATGTATTGATGCATGCTACAAAAAGTGGCGCTCGGTGCCGCACCAAAAAAATATATAAGTGTTCATTCTCGGTATGGCCTCGCATCGCAAATAGTGATCTCCTCTTTTACTAAGCTTCAAACTCTGAAAAGATGGTCAGAGGAGAAGGAATGTCAGAGGACCTTGCACGCCACATTAGAAACTTAGACAGTCAAGGTTTGTCTGTCCGTGCAATAAGAAAGAGACTTGCTAAGGGGAACCCTCCGGTAACTGTCTCTATTGGGACTGTTTAGAAATACAAACAGCCAGATACTAATGTCCCCCCCCCAAGACAGTTTCAAATCAACCAAACACACAAAGGTTGTTGGTTTGCGAAAGCCTTGAATACCAAAGCAAAGCGCGATCGGATCGGTCGTTCCATTAAAAGAATCTTGCAAAAGAGACGGGCAGAACAAAAAGATGCATATGCTTCTGCGACGACTCTGAAAAGGGAATGCGGGGTATCATATAAAGAGTGTGGCAAAACGACCTGGCTCAAGTCAGTAAGTGAATAATAGACTTAAATTTGAATACAAAGCTGTTAAGAGAGTAAAAAAAAGCTAGATAGAAGTATTAAAATAGCTTTCTTGTAATTATGAGTGTAATTTGTATTAATGTGTCTGCATGCAGGTTCCTTAAGTCTTTGCCATGGCTAGGGCGGAAACGTGCATCAAAAACGGGCCCGCTCTCTGCAATCAATCGAGGTAAACAAGTTAAAAAGGCCAAAGAGTGGCTTGATAACTACAGAGCTGGCACCTTAGACTTTAATAAAATGATTTACGTAGATGAAAAAAAATGGAAGCTGGATAGTCCGGATGGCTACCCCCATCCCTTCTTCTTCCTTCTTGATGGACCCCCACCCACAAAATTGTCCTGCATCGCCGGTGGAGGAGGTTTTATGCTTCTTGTGGGTATGTACAGCAAAGGCATCATCTCCTAGTACGCTTGGACCCCGAAAGTGTCAGTAGACAAGGAGGTTTATGCGATCGCTTGTTCAGAGGCGTTGCCTTGGGAAGACTTCGAAGCTGCATTCGATGATGGAGCAGGAGTGCATGACGGCATTCAAGCGGATTCTGTTTTCGAGAGTCAGGGAGTCACACAAAGACGATTCGCACCACAGAGCTACGATGTTATGCCTGTGGAGGTTGTCCATGCTGTGATGGTCAACGTTATATATGCAGACGGGAAAAATTATTACAGTATTGAAGAATTGAAAAAGGCGGTTTTAAAGAGTCAGACCGTCTTGAACAAAGATGGAAAAGGCGTCAAATTGTTCAAAGATCTCATTGAAAAGCTTCCTCAGCGTCTACAGCAGATTATTGACACTAAAGGAAAACGCCTTCCAAAGCAGTGGTGAACAAATCCCTCTATACATACACTGAATATATATGCACATGAAAAGAGGTAAAGAAATTTGCAGAGAGAGAGTCACTATAAACTCATCCAATACCAATGCAAGTTATGAAATAAGCTACACATCTCTAACTTTTACACAGACCTCTTTTTTTGGACGAAGGCCCTTGTCAGACGCTTTCCGTACCTGTCTTGACCCCTCGTTTCCTGTAGCCCCTGCTCGAGCAGCCTTCGCCTTGGCTGACTGGACCTGCAATAAGATAGCAGTCACACAATAAAACAAATGGTAGAAAGATTCTTTTCAGATATGTATGGTTCACGAGATGACCACTCAGGCCGCGAGGCCATACCGAGAATGAACACTGACCCTATTTTTTGGGATTTTATGGTCAAGCACAAAAGGTTTCCTCCTAGTTTTCTGCCCAGGCGTATGGACCTCGCAGCCATGGTGCTTTTCACACAGCAAGGTAGTGAAGACTGGTGAGTTTACCCGTGCCCACTTCTTGACCCAGGCTGTCTGTCCATCTAGAGTCTTCGCTTCAGTCACTTTGATCCCACACCCTCCATGAGTCCGGAAGTCTTCCAGATACTCATCATGATGTAGATGCAGATTGGGGAGCAGCCTACCATCACTGGCTGGTTTGTGATGCAGACGGACTCTACATCCTTTGAAATTACAGGCATTTCCCCAGTAACTATAAGCAGCTCCAAAGAGCACTTTTCGTCTTTCTGACTCTGGCTGTGATGAAGGTAAGGGGAGAGCTTATCGGATAATATATTTCTCTAGTGAAGCAACAGTCTTCTCTTTTTTTAAGTCTTTATACACACTCTTTTGTGGTATGGACCCCGATTGTTTGCAAGTACTCTTGACCATTGTGATGACGTTTGGGGTCTGTGTTTTACAATCATTGTCATCTTTATGTCCAGACTAACACTAAGTGTCAAATCTGAACAACACATTATTGCAACACTACTGTTGCAATACGCAATACATTTTGATGCAAAAATTAAATTATTAAATACAATAAAATATGTATTGATGCATGCTACAAAAACTGGCGCTCGGTGCCGCACCCAAAAAATATATAAGTGTTCATTCTCGGTATGGCCTCGCGTCGCAAATAGTGATCTCCTCTTTCACTAAGCTTCAGACTCTGAAAAGATGGTCAGAGGAGAAGGGATATCAGAGGACCTTGCACGCCATATTAGAGACTTAGACAGTCAAGGGTTGTCTGTCCGTGCAATAAGAAAGAGACTTGCTAAGGGGAACCCTCCGGTAACTGTCTCTATTGGGACTGTTCAGAAATACAAACAGCCAGATACTAACGTCCCTCCCCCAAGACAGTTTCAAATCAACCAAACACACAAAGGTTGTTGGTTTGCGAAAGCCTTGAATACCAAAGCAAAGCGCGATCGGATCGGTCGTTCCATTAAAAGAATCTTGCAAAAGAGACGGGCAGAACAAAAAGATGCATATGCTTCTGCGACGACTCTGAAAAGGGAATGCGGGGTATCATATAAAGAGTGTGGCAAAACGACCTGGCTCAAGTCAGTAAGTGAATAATAGACTTAAATTTGAATACAAAGCTGTTAAGAGAGTAAAAAAAAGCTAGATAGAAGTATTGAAATAGCTTTCTTGTAATTATGAGTGTAATTTGTATTAATGTGTCTGCATGCAGGTTCCTCAAGTCTTTGCCATGGCTAGGGCGGAAACGTGCATCAAAAACGGGCCCGCTCTCTGCAATCAATCGAGGTAAACGAGTCGAAAAGGCCAAAGAGTGGCTTGATGACTACAGAGCTGGCACCTTAGACTTTAATAAAATGATTTACGTAGATGAAAAAAAATGGAAGCTGGACAGTCCGGATGGCTACCCCCATCCCTTCTTCTTCCTTCTTGATGGACCCCCACCCACAAAATTATCCCGCGTCGCCGGTGGAGGAGGCTTTATGCTTCTTGTGGGCATGTACAGCAAAGGCATCATCTCCTACGCCTGGACCCCGAAAGTGTCAGTAGACAAGGAGGCTTATGCGATCGCTTGTTCAGAGGCGTTGCCTTGGGGAGACTTCGAAGCTGCATTCGATGATGGAGCAGGAGTGCATAACGGCATTCAAGCGGATTCTGTTTTTAAGAGTCAGGGAGTCATACGATGACGATTCGTACCACAGAGCTACGATGTTATGCCTGTGGAGGTTGTCCATGCTGTGATGGTCAACGCTATATACGCAGACGGGAAAAATTATTACAGTATTAAAGAATTGAAAAAGGTGGTTTTAAAGAGTCAGCCCCCCCCATAAATGTGTGCTCTGGGTTGTCCTCAAAGCCTTGCTAGTGGCTTGGGATTTGGCGTCACTAAATCTAGGATTTAACCCTCAATCATCATTATCATCATTATTTATATTTATATTATTAATCGGTCTATAGGCCATCATGCAATGCATGAGTCTATATATAGGACATCATGTGGAAAAATCATATTAAATTTGATATACATACAGTTAGAAATGATTAGAAATTTCAATAAAAAACAAAACTTCATGCATTGAAATCTATGTCGGCAATCAGTTTGTTCTTGTGTTTACTTTAAAAGTTCAATTGAAAATACCTTTTTTTTTTGTTAGGAAATGACAGGAAAATCTATTCGGGGGTCTATTTTCCTAGCCATTTCAAAGGTATCAGACATTTTCTCTGAATTTCTTTGAAGATGAGCAACTCAACTTACTTTTTATCCTAGTCTTTATCCATCTTTCTTGCGTCTACGGGTAAAGCTAAGCGGGTAAACCCGTTGTGGTGTTAACAGGGAGTGTAGTGACGGCAAAACCGAGAGGACGACTCATGAAAACACATGAAGGAGGATCGACAAGAAAGCGAGCATGGAGGGTGAAAACACGTACAGTACCAATTGAGTTGGTATGCGGGCCAAAGTCTAAAGGAGAATGTGCCGAGAGAAAGTGACGAGACTCCCTCCCGAGAAAGAGCGGAATTGGAAGGCGTGCCGAGGAGAAGAGCGACAGAAGAAACGGAACTGCGACCGCACAGTCAGCGTAAACGAAATCAAATGGACTTCTGTTTCGATCCCGCCTCTCTGCTACCCCCAAGGGCGCACGCACCCTCCCGTCTTCTCCCCACCATTACTCCCTCCCTCCCTCCCTCTCTCAATCGCGGTGCACTTAGAGCCTCCCGCCCCCTGCCCTCGCCTGAAGGACGCCATTTCGGATCTCCTGCAGAAGCAAAGAAGTACACACACGAAGACACATCGAGTGAGAGACCGTGAAACGACTGTGGTCATTGTGTTTCCTTCCCTGTTCATGCCGCCCTGCGAGGCAAGACGTAGAACGACACTCAGCACAGAGAAGGAAGCAACAGACGAACAGACACGTGCGCACGCGCACACACTCACTCACTCACACACACATTCACACACACACACACACACACACACACACACGCACACAGCCACCCCCCCCCACCCCCACCCCCCCCACACACACGCAAACAGACTCACCTCCGCGATGGGTCCCATCGGCCCCTCGTCGTGCTGGAAGAAGGTCATGGATGTCGCCTGGCCGTGAGCGAGGTCCCTCAGGGTGTCGAAGTATTGAGTGATCACCACCTGAACAGAGACAGCGAAGAGAAGGGAGAGGCAGGAGGGAATTGAAGAAGGCACGAAGGAATGATAACAGAGATCATCAACAATCGGAGCTCTCGATCAAGTTCTTCCTTGACTTCTTCCCGTGTTACTTCATTCCAGACTTTGGTTATTGGCGTCGCTGCCTGGCTGACTGGACCCCCCCCATCTCTCTGTCTGTGCGATCTTTTCGGCGTTTTTTTTTTCCCAAGCCTCTGAGGCTATCCGATTTTCTCCTCCCATTTTTTTGCGCCAAAAAAGACCGAAGGACAACATATGGTCAAGAATTAAGTAAGGGAATCGCACGAAAAACAAACAAACAAACAGACCATGTCGAGGATTGTCTTTGCATTCACGTCCGACGACTTGATGTCCTTGGAGAAATCCTTCACCTGCGTTGATCAAATGAACAAACAGAGAATAAATTAGCAATCATCGCCGCTCGGGATGTATGTTTTGGGGGGATGCCTGACAAGAAAACTCGTCGGATGAAAACGCTGAGGATTTAATTCTGCCAAATGACAAGACACAAGTCCGCACACACAGAGCCCTATCAAGGATTGACAAAACCATTAGAAAGAGAGCACTTACATGGACAGACTGTACGGTTCCTTTCCCTCGTCTTCTTCATGAACACAACAGACAAAACAGAGAGACAGACAGACAGGGAGGCAGGTAGACCCACAAGGGAATGAATGCGTCACCTGCTCAGCTGACCATCCTTCCTCTCGAAAGAGCCGACCAATTCAGAAAGTGCGACCCTCGCTGTGCACCACAAGCAAGGAAGGAACAGAACAGACCAAAAAGTAATTGTTGTCGAACTGACTGACCGATGACTGATTATCTCACTGACTGACCAACTGGCTGAACGACTGACCGATTCTCTCAAGCCTTCAATAATCGCCCGTCGTTGCTTTGCCATACCAGAGCCCTGCAGAACAAAGAAGACGCAAGGAGTCTTTCCACCAACTTGCTATTGACGCACACACCCTGTAATGAGGTCGGAAAGATCTAACGAAGAAGTGTGAAGGCCGTCTGGTTTCTGCCTGACGGTCGAAAACAAGAACGGAAGAACGGGAGAGACAGCAAAGTCCAAGAGGTCAGAGAAGAGAACGGAGACGAAGGAGACGACAGGACTACGAGAAGACTCGGCATGCATGGATTCGTCCAATTGACACACGCTGAATCGAGATCGAGATCGAGAGAGAGAGAGAACTAAACAGAGAGACAGACAGAGAGAGAGAGAGAGAGAGAACTAAACAGAGAGACAGAGAGAGAGAGCTAGCTAAACAGAGAGACAGAGAGAAAGCAGACAGACAGGCAGACAAACGGACCTGGAGGAATTGCCCCTCGGCCTCTGCCTCTGCTCGCATGACCATCACAGTCTTTGTCATCTGCACTCACTCGTGTCATGGACATGCAGACAGGAGGAGAAGGGCGGAGCGGGCGGGCAGTCTGGTGAGAACACCAAATCAGCAGAATTAAGAATTGTGTTTGCTTTCCGCTTGTTCCTTGAGGGGAAAAGCACGCAAAGCACCTCTGCTCTTGAATTCTCTTCAGATACAGATGACGGAGAGGGAATGCATTCCAGAATCGCATCGATGGAGAGGAAGTAAACCGAGGCAGAAAAGGGAGGGGTGGATTCGTCATTCAGTTGGAAGGGCAGATGAGAAAAGATGGCAAGACTCAGGAAAGCGGCATCACCACCTCCCCATGCACGGATCCATCAACCCACCTCAGCCTTCTCCTGATTGGCCCGTCTCAACCTCTTGCTGGCCTCAATTTCGTTCATCGCTGCCGTCACCTGAATTCATAGAGAGATCAGATGAGATCAAGAGATCAGATGAGACCTGAGAGAAAGGAAAATGAAACGCAGCATACAAAGAAAAAGAGAGTGGAACGGCAGTATAAGGGGCAAAAAAGTCAAAACTGACTGCATGGCCGCAAGGAAGGGGCAACGGACGGACCGGCAGGGGCAGCTAGAAATAATTCACAGCAAAAAGTGGGTACCAAAGAAGAGACGAAAAAGAGGCAAAAGAGACACCAAGGTCAAAGGAGAGGTTGACGGCAATGCGTCAAAGTCAACAAAACTTGGGCGGGAAAGGTTGTCCGTTTCTTTGAGGCAGGGCTGCGTTCACACATTCTTTCTTTGAGTCCACACGCAGACACAGACCAGGGATGTTTTTCTTGAAAAAGGTCGGCTTTTGTTTTGTTGTTTTTTTCTGTTCGCGTGCATATCCCAAATGGACAAAGAGAGAGAAGCACAAAGACAGACTTAGAGATAAGCAGACCTTTCTATCGGGGGAAATGTCAATGACGAGAGACTTCTCGATGGCATACCTGCACTCGCTCAGTCACGCAGTCACTTCGCCACTGAATCAATCAACTATTGCCGCACTCCTTCTTTGGCTTGGAGACGGCCAGAGAGAGGAAAAAGAGGAGATAAGCCGAGCCGTACACTTCAGTCGGGCAATTGGCCTCTCCGCCCCCCCCACACAAAGAAAGATTCTTTGCGCTTCAACGAAAGCAAGAGAGAGCACTGGGGAAGAAAAGGAAGAAAACCAAGTGAGGCGACGGTGTTGGCCTCACCGTTTCTTTCTTTGCGTTCAATTGACGGGGGAGAGCGTAAACGCGCTCCTGAAAACTCTAAGAGAGATCTTCTTTTTTTTTCTTTTTGATTCCATGATGTCTTTGACAGGATTTCGTTTTTTGACGGAACCGCTGGAACCATACACAGAACAGATGGACCACCATGAACCAAGCAAAAAGCGAAGCTAGGGGAAAATGAAGGAAGCAAATTTGACCCCCTCCATCACTCCCTCACTCACCCGAAATCGTCCATTGACTTCTGGAGCTCCTGCTGCACCGTGTCTGCCACTTCGTCCTTCGCCACTGCATGCAGTCAAAAACAAAAACAGTTCCAGACACCCAAATGAGCAGCCAAAAAGAGAGGGAGGGAGAGCCTCTCGGAATTTTTGCTTCCGTACTCTTTCTTTCGCCTGCCTCTCCAGCCCCACGTCCGACAGGCAACGCGAACAACACGATGGAATCAGACCGCCCGAAACGATACGCAAGACGAATGTACGGAGAACGAACAGAACATGATTAGATAAGAGAGAAATCTCGGACAGCAGGGCTCTCTCATTCCTTACTGATTTTTCTACACAGCCCGACTGTCAAACCAGACAATTCACGGACTGCCTGCCTGTCCCCCTGACTGACTGACAAAAGACTTGGTCGAGATTCAATTTCGGCACCTCCGTGCTGCACAAAGAAGGCGGGAGAGGGGGACAGACTATATCGTCTTTTCTTCACTTCACTTTTTCCGAATCGCTTCCTTTCTTTCGGACAGACAGGCAGACAGACTATATAGTCTTTTCTTCACTTCACTTTTTCCGAATCGCTTCCTTTCTTTCGGACAGACAGGCAGACAGACTATATAGTCTTTTCTTCACTTCACTTTTTCCGAATCGCTTCCTTTCTTTCAGGCAGACAGACAGACAGACAGACAGACAAACAGACACACAAACAAGCAGACACAGACAGACAGACACAGACGAACAAACAGAGCCTTCCTTTCATTCTCTTCTGTTTTCTTCTTTTCTTTTGGCGCGCTCTCAGTGGAAGGGTACCAGAGCTCCAGGCCTTGAGTCGTACCCTGCGGCCCTTCACTGCCCAGTGCAGGGTTGCCCTCTTGCACTTCCACATTCTTTCCATCTGAACGAGTTCGTTTCTTTTCATTTCCTTTCGCATAGGGACCTTCTACAAGGAGTTCGTTTTCAGCATTCGCCACTTTCTTCTTCTGGGGTTCCCTTTATTTTTGATTTCTTCTTCTGGGGTTCCCTTTTTCAGTCGATGACACAAACAGAAGCAAAATCCCTCTCTACTTGTTGGATCTCTTCTTTTGACCGCCCGTCCAGATGGAAAGAATGCGTGTGCGTGTAGGCATGAGTGTGTGTGTGTGTGTGTGTGTGACAGGCAGACAGACAGACAGACAGACAGACAAACAGACACACAAACAAGCAGACACAGACAGACAGACACAGACGAACAAACAGAGCCTTCCTTTCATTCTCTTCTGTTTTCTTCTTTTCTTTTGGCGCGCTCTCAGTGGAAGGGTACCAGAGCTCCAGGCCTTGAGTCGTACCCTGCGGCCCTTCACTGCCCAGTGCAGGGTTGCCCTCTTGCACTTCCACATTCTTTCCATCTGAACGAGTTCGTTTCTTTTCATTTCCTTTCGCATAGGGACCTTCTACAAGGAGTTCGTTTTCAGCATTCGCCACTTTCTTCTTCTGGGGTTCCCTTTATTTTTNACAGACACACAAACAAGCAGACACAGACAGACAGACACAGACGAACAAACAGAGCCTTCCTTTCATTCTCTTCTGTTTTCTTCTTTTCTTTTGGCGCGCTCTCAGTGGAACAGACGGTGGAAGGTTCAGGAAGAAAAAAGGGGTGGGGGGGTAGGGGAACGTTGCTCAGCCGGAGGAGAGAGGCACACAGCAGCAAAGTGAATGGACGGAACGAGATAATACGAAACATAAACGAGAGAAGAACAAAGACAAAAATGTCGCGCTGGAGGTCTCTCTTCTCTGCTGTCAACTTGCGGTCTCACGCTTGCCTTTTTTGATAGGTACATTCCCGACTGCCTGTCTGACTACAGACTCACCGAACGACATCGAATACATACGCCTTGATCTGTTCGAGAGGGCGTGCAAGTCTGTAGAAAGCCTGCTCCACGTTTGTGCGAATCACCTGAACACACCGACACACAGGAAGACAGACAGATGGACATACAGACAGAAACTTGCGAGCACAACTTTGAATCAACGGAGAGACGCAATCCCTGCACTGCAGATGCCATCGCTGGAGACGCAGGAAGGCACTTGCGGATGCACGACACACGAGCCAGAGACGGAGGTATGGAGGGAAGGGCAGAGAAGCAAACGAACAAGCGCAGACAGGGGGCCAAGGGTGAACATGTTTTCATCCCACGTACCCACCTGGAACTGCACAGCGATGGTCAACTGAACGAAGACGTTGTCCTTCGTCTTCGTCTCGACAGGCACGTTCAGTTGCATCAGTCGCATTGGAACCTGCAGACAGGCAGGCAGGCGGGGAGGCGCAGTGGGAGTGGCAGGAGGGAGAGAGGGAGAGAGGGGGGGGGTCAGATGGGAAAGAGAGACGGCGTTTCTGCGGGAATTCTGGATCTTTCTCTGAAGTCACTCGACTCTTTTCTCCTTCCTCGGAGGGGAGTCTCCCGATCGAATCAGGCAGAGTGATTCCTTAGAATTGAAACAGAGACGGACAGCAAAAGCGTGTCTGCAAGAATGAAGTCCAACATAGTTCAGTCAACTTAATTGTCAGGTTGGAAACACTCCATCAGCTGGGTAGAAGAAGGTACAGGCAACAGAGTGGCTCCAAAAACAAGGACCGACAGCAAGACTCACTCACCCTTCCTCTCACTCTGCACCAGCAGGGGGCACCCAGGCAGTGACACCCAGGTCCCAAAACCTGCAAGAAGTGAATCAGGCAGATGTCTTCATAGGCAGACACAGCTTCTTACGAAGAATTCACTTTCTCACACGTCCCCCCAAAACGGGCACACAACGACTGTGAACGTTCACAGTAGAGGTCTTCGAGTTTTCAATGCGGCACTGCGCAGGCGGGTCGACGGAATTGTGCTCGCAAGGATATACGCAAACCGTAGCTTTACTGTTGTCTCGCCCTCATAAACCAACAAACGAGCTGACTAACTGACCCCTGTAAACTTTCCGCACCTCTCCACCACCGCCGTCTGATCCTGTCTGATGCTCACACAGCACCCCATGGTCGAAGTCAAAAAAATCGGAAATAGCTGATGAGGCTGAGAGGGAAAAAGAAAGCGGTCCACCGAGAAATGAAGAGCGACACTTCGACTGAGCAACGGGTTCAGTCTGCTGTCCTATTCAACGGACATCGGTACTTTGGCTGGGATTACAGATCTTCAACAAACAACAGACTTGCGACCACTAAGTTTTGACTCCATCGTTCTTCACGTAGCTCTTTCACTCTCACGCAGAAACAGGCTGCTGAACGTCAACATCTCGATCATCCGATGGCCCGCCGCCGCGCGGACTTGTGCATTAATAATGGCTGCATGCATGGATGCCAGGGCCGGCCCCCGCGCGGGGGCCGGCGCCATGCATGCAAAATCCCGGCATGCCGGCGGCCCGGCATGCATGGCGCCGGCAGCGGCGGCATGTGTTGTTTGCAATGTTTCAATCCTTTTGGAAGCGGGTTTCCAATATTAATATATCTATCGCGTGACAGTTTCCCATTGTTTCCCTAAAAGGATGAGCCAAGCATATTAATATAGACCGTGCCCCACCCTTCAGAGGCTCTCGAGGAACTTTTCTGTCAAGGTGTCGGATTGGATCCGGCTCTCGTTTCAGGAGGAACAGAGAAGGAGACGGAAGGCTTGATGAGGTCCAAAGAAAAGCGTCTCCTTTTCATTGTGCCGTCTGGATTCTTTCTCGCCTCAACTGACCGAGAAGAATTTCATGTGGGTCAGTCTACTCGATGTGCTTCTTTTTGTTGGCCTGAGTTTATCCGCCCCTGTGGCAGGAGACCGCCACACAGACTCGGGAGTGGACAATCTTCAGGGTGCGAGTTCACCTGGATGCAACTGCATGGATAGAAGTGCAGTCGTCAATGAAGTGGTCCAATACCGTCACTTCCCTGATCCAGAGCAGCACTGCCAGGGTGATGGGGCAGAGCAAATCTGAGCAACAAGAAGAAATTCTGGCTGGGGAGGGGCAGAAGGGAAGGACAGCTTTTTTGTTGTGATTGTTGCACTCTGATCGAAGAGAACCGGTCAACCGGGGAGACGCATGCCCGTTGTTGTTGCTGCACCCAACGGTGAATCCTGCGTCTGGAAGGGATTTTCCATTCTGACATTTCTTGCCTTCTCATCCCGCCTTTTCTTCCACCCAAGAGTCCCCCTCTCACTCAGAGTTGACCCCCCTCCCCTCATTCCGAGTACCCCTCGAGAGAATATATATATATATATATATATGCCCGATGACCTCGAGACCCCCCAACAAGCCCAGGTCCTTCTCCTTGCCAGAGAGGTTCCACAGCTGGTCTGCTGGGTGGAAGGTGCATCCTGGGAGTCCATCAGAGCCTGCAGGGCGGCTGGAGGTGGATGCTAAAGACCACGGCCCTTATCGAGAAGGAGAGAGAGACGGGAAAGAAAGGGCATCGTTCTTCTCCGGTGGGGAGATGGCGTCCTTGTCTCCCCCAGCCGCCCCCTGTGAGTTCAGCGTCAGTCAGTGCCTTTTTCCCCCTATAGTTTTTCTTTCGTTGATGCACCCTGGTTTACATGGGCTCCTTTCGTTCTCGTCCTTTCTTGCACCTCTACCTCACCTCTTGGACCCCTTTCTCCTTCCCTCCCTCCTTCGCCGCTCCCCCATGCACGCCTGTCTGTCGCTTCGTTGCTGTCTTGCTCTGCTCATCTCTTCCTCACTTCTTCAGTCTTCTCGAGCTGCCCGTTTGCTGTCCGCTTTTCTGGATTGACGTGCCTGTTTTTCCTCTTGTCCTCCTGTCGGTCCCTCGATCCTTCCTGGACATGCAGGTCCTTCTCAAGCCCTGCGAAGAGAGCACATGCATGACAAACCACCTTGCCTGAATTCTCATGCAGGCATGCAGGCGGGCAGGCTTGTGAAGAATATACGACTGGGGGGGGCCCATTCAAAAGCGATGTAGGAACATGAAACGAATCCGGTAAGTAGATCGGACTCCCAACATTCCTCACGGCAGTCTTTTTAACTAACCTGCTGTCCTGCCCACTTCTTTCGGGCAAGTCTCTGACTGTCTTACCCTCTTCCAATCAACGTGGATGCCCTTTCTGGTGATGTCTGCGTGCAGATTGAATTTGAAGAGAAGAATCTGACAGAACAGATGGAGACGTACGATGATTCTGCGTTCCGACAGAAGAAGATGGCACCAAAGGTCACTCTCCTGCAGGGTCTCCCAGTTGTTCAGACTGAGAGTGTAAGATTGATGATTTGTGTTGTGTCGTAGTACGTTGCCTTGTAGGCTCTTCTGTGTTTCTGTCTGCATGCTGGCCCACTCGTCTTCAAGTTGTCTTTGGTGCCGACGGAACCTCTTCTTTTGCGGGTGACAATGACTTCACGATGCGTTTCATATTTGATGCATAAATCAGACTCAATCAAATGCGTTCAGTCATTCATCCAGCAAATCTTTTCGAGCGCACAACTGAGAATGAGAAGCAATGAGTGCTTGCTCGGGTTGGCCTCAAATGATATCCTTGCACTCTGAATTATCCTCTGCTTGTCTCTTGCTCTGAGCAGCTGAAGGGGAAGGCAAGGGCAAGGGGCTCGTCCAGGTGAGAAGAGATTTGGATTTCTCGGTTCACGCATTGTGCGAGCGTTCACATTTACTGTCACTTTGTTTACGTCCACTGCCAGCTCGTCTTTCACACGTCATCTTCTTGCCCCACTCTGACTCCCAAACCGATGAGGTTGCTGATATGCCCACAAGCGAATTGCCTGTCAAGAAAACGTCTGCACTTTGTCTCTCTCTTGAATCCTCCGATGTCTGCAGCAAGATACCCTAGAAGCCGCCCCAGGAAAAGCCTCTGAGTCCCCAAGAAAAGATCAGAGGTCAGTCCAGCAGTGCACCTTTTCTTTAATTGTATTCCCCTCCGATGAAAGTACAAGCATAGCCAATTTCTTTTCGACTGGCATGCATGACGTCGTGCCTTGCTTCTCAAAGGTTTCCTCCTGCTCTTCGACAAAGTAAGATACATGCCTTTGCATGAATCCTCCCTCTCCCTCTCCTGCTCCCTCCCTCGTGGTTTGTCTTTCACCTTCTGCTTCCTCGTTTTCATGCCAACTGTGATGTTATAATGTGCTGCGATTCTCTGCTGCCTGTTGCAGAACAAATCAATGCAGTCATGCGTGAAAAAGACGAGGCTATGAACGCACGACTTCGAAGACTCGCCACAGAAATTGAAGAGGAGGAGACCAAATTCTGGATGAAGGCAGTCCTAAATAGCATGGGCGTCCACAAAGCGGCAGCAAAGTCCACGGCAGCTCGCCGCCCCACCTGAGGAATAGGGGGTCCTCACTGCCAGAAGGGAAAGGGGGGGGAGGGGTTGATGCATTAGGCGTTGCACGGATGTCCCTTCAATATTCTGGTATGTCCGTCTGTTTACATCATCGTGCGAGAGAGAGAGAGAGAGAGAGCGTGTGTGTCGAAGAGATGCAAACTTGCTGGATGAACTACAAACCTAAATTTCCGCAGAAGAAAGAGAGTGAGGAAAGAAGAGAAGAGGGGAGCAGACTAGGAAACGGACTTCTGGTGTATGTCGGGGGGGCGAACGAAAACCCGCCCTTGCTGACTCTGCCTCCCGCTTTCACACGTTATCTTCTTGGCCCTCTCTGACTCCCAAACCGATGAGGTTGCAGATATTCGCACAAGCCTCAATTGCCTGTCAAGAAGACATCTGCACTTTGTCTCTCTCTTGAATCGTCCGATGTCTGCAGCAAGAAAGAAGACCTCAAGGCGAAGCAAGCTGCTGAAAGGAATGCGAAGTTTCTGGGTCAGTCCAGCAGTGCACCTTTTCTTTCATTGTGTTACACTCCAGTGTAAGTACAACCAGACTCTGAGTCAATTTCTTTTCGGCTGGCATGCATGACGTCGTGCCTTGCTTCTCAAAGGTTTCCTCCAGCTCTTCGAAAGAGTAGAACACATGCATGTCTTTGCATGGCTCCTCCCTCTCCCTCTCCTGCTCCCTCCCTCGTGCATGGTTTGTCTGTCTGTCACCTTCTGCTTCCTCCATCTGTGATACTGAAATGTGCAACGATTCTCTGCTGCCTGTTGCAGGGGACAAGAACAAGATCCTCAGACAGAATGATGCGAAGAGGAGACAGAAAGATGCGAAGACGCTCTTCCTCCGCTCTTCTTTCCGCATGCGAGAGGAGGGAAAAGAGAAGAGAAGAGAAAACTGGAGGGGGGGGAGGCAATCAATGGATACTCGACTCTCTCTCTCTCAGGGGAAGGCGGCAAAGGCGGCCATCCTTCGCGAGAAGGACAAAGCCATGAACCAGCGGCTCTGCCGCCTCTCCAAGATCGTCCAGGAGGCGAAAGGAATCAAGTCATGGGAGGAACACGAGGCGGAGAGGGGAAAAATTTTCTGGATCCGAAATGTGCTGAAGGAGATGGGGAAACTGAAGAAGGCAGCTTCCAAGTCCCGGGCTGAGGGGAACCGATGAGGTATCCAGTCAGGAAGGAAGGAAGGACAGGAGGATGGATTGATGGGGTCGATCCACAAAAGCTTGAATGAAACTTGCCTTTTCTCTTTTGGACTGCTACTTGAGTTTTTGGCGTGTCCTCAAGTTTGTGTGTCCCCCTTTGAATTTGCCTGTGGATTTGCAGTGTTCGCTGCTGCTGCTCTTGATATTTTCTCGTGAAGAAGGGTTGCTTTCAGAACGATGATCATGCATGTGTAAAGAAAGAAAGAAAGAGAGGTCCTCGAAGCCCATCGATCGGCATGCAGAGAAGAGAATTTGAATTCAACAAAAGCGCAGAGAAGGCCGGACGCGGTGAAGAAAGAAGAAGAGACAAAAAGAGAAAAGGAGAGAATACGGATTGCTCAGTCAAAAAGTGTCATGTGGCCGTATTCAGTCAGTTTCTCTCCCTCTCTTTGGTTGACACAGTGAGGTATGAAGTGAAAGAGCAAGTCCCTGTTCATGCATGCCTCCCTCTCTAGATGTATGCATGGATGTGTGTTGGTGCTCAGGCTCACGTACAAGGACGGCAATGCAAATGGATGAATGGATGAACAGTGTGGATGGAAGGTGCGCGTTCCTTTCTTTTTTATCACCAACCGGTGGTTTTTTTTATCCCTTTTTGTTTTTTTCTCTGTCTTTCTCTCGTCTTGTGTGCAGGAGTGGATGCGGAAGTATATTATGGCTTTGCTCTCTTTTTTCGCTCCCGAGAAAAGGACTGCACACGCTGTGCCTAAGAGGAAACCTGCATCGATCATCGGTTTCCTCAACGGACTTTCTGGGAATTGTTCGTTGCTCGAGAATATAGTTTGTGGTGGGTGAATGTTTGATTTAATGCATGAGCTTTTGAGAAGCAGGGAGGGGAGGGAGGTGCGAAGAAATAATTCATTCATTCGCTTTGAAGAGGCAGATTCCTCCCCTGCCTTTCCGCTATGCCTGTGTTGACTTTTTTGCTTCACGCTTGCAACGCTTCTGCTGCGATTCTCTGCTGTCTGTTGCAGAGGCGAACTCCCAAGGCAGCGATCCTTCGCAACAAGGACGAGGCGATGAATGTCCGGCTTTACCGTCTCTCACAGAATAGTCAAGAGGAGAAAGGAGGCAAGTCCTGGGAGGCAGAAGAAGAGAGAGAAAGGATCGAGGTTTTGGATCAAAACTGTCCTGAAGAGCATGGGCGTAAAGATGGCTGCTGGCAGTGCGACGTCCCAGGCAGGTCCCCCTGCGAGGAACCGCGAAAAGAAGACGTTTTGTGCAGTTCTGTTCTATATCTCGCCGGCTTTAACCGCAACAATACAATACAAATATCCCCTTCTGTTGAGCATGTATGACGAAAGCTGAAGGAAGTCAAAAAGAAAGAAAAACAAAATTTGAAGACTGTCAGCTAGAAGAACGTGAAGTAGAGACTCTGACTACTAAAGAGTTGCAGAATGAATGTGTATGCTTGAATGTGTTTTTTGCTATCTATCTATCTATCTATATGTCTATATCTATCTATCTATCTATATATATATATATATATATATATGTACATATATATATAATAAAAAAACTATAAGCACTATTAATATCAAGGTTTCAGTCACAGACTCACGATGGCCCGGTTCACAAGATATGATGCTGCACAGATGCTAAAAATTGAATCTTTTCTAAATTATATACTGCTAGATATACTGTTGATTAAATTCTTCTTCCGGTTGTTCCAGATTCCTTAGGAGTAACCGTTCTAAATTTTTTAGTAAATTTCTTTAATGTTCTTTTAAAATTTTAAATCTAATTTTAAGATTTGAATTCTTCTATATTCATTACAGTGACTTCTGAATCCTGTTTAAATTCCTAAGTCGTTGTAGGGAAATACAGCAAACCTTATATATGTTTAGGGTTAATTAATTGTGAGCATTGAATGAATAAATGAATGAAGTTGGCTTTGCTAGAGTAGAGCCGTGCTCCCAGCAGCCCATGTTCATGCAAGAGATCGTCAATCACTCAACTCTAGAGATAAGGCTAAGCGCGAGATCCCCTGAAGTGCTCGCTTGGTAAGCTTACGAGCAGCATGCGCGTTGTACGTGGCAATATAAGACTCGAACAGAAGAAGAAAAGGTCGCGTTCACACAGAGACAGGCGTGCACAGTGAGTGATAAAGATCGTAAACGGCTCTGCATGCTTCATACGGATCGACTTGTAAAGTCAAAAGCAGCATCTTCCTCGCTTTTGTTTCGGCTGTATCCGATCCCTCAATTCCTTCTCTCTGAATCCTTTGCTTCACTTTCTTTCCCTCTACCACTTTGTTTAGTTTATTTCTTGCTTCTACCCAATTGGAGCATACTGAAAGCCGGTGCCAGAGATCATCAATTTTTCTTCCATTTGAACAACCCTCTACCAGACAAAACACCTCTCCCGGAGAGTTGGCCCCCCCCGTTAGACCCTTCCGATTTAGTGTCAATGTCCTTAGGAGTGGCTCAATCTTCTCACATAAGGCACTTCTCGGCAGACAAGACATCCGTACTTTGGGGCCATTCTTTGAAGACAAAAGAAATAGAGAAGAACGTAAAGAAGACGGAAGAGCTCTCTGTAGTCCTGATAAAGAGGCAGACAGAAGGAAGTTGCCCCTTTCTTCCTTGTCTCCCCTTTTCATGCATTCCATTCCCCAGGCATCCTTAATTTTGGCAGAAACAAACAAATTCCCCTTCGGGGCCCATCTTTCTGAGCTCCGGACAGGGAGAGACGTCAGAAAGTCAAGGCCTGCCCATCTGAACAGACCATTGACGGCTCGTCTTTGCTTCTGCCCCGCTGGTCCCTTCCATGAATTCAAAAGAGCCGAAGGAATACGGAGATGCGAACGGCTAAGTGCAATCCAGAATGAAGCAAAACGAGCACACAAGAGCGTGCGAGCAGACATTAAATTAACAGACAAAAGAGAGGGTACACGCAAACTCCTGACCGGAAGTCGGGCCGCCTATTGAAGAAACCGGAGCCGCAAGTTGTCAATCGCCTCCCGGTCTCCCTGTCTTATCGGAAAGCACTCCAGGCTATAGAGTGCCACCGGCTCCCAGCATGCCTTCAGCAGCTACATCTTTCCCCCAAGAGGCAACCCAGACAGACTTGCAGCCAGACCAATCACCGCCCCCATTGCACGCTCTGCACTGCGTAGGCGTGCTTCAATCAACCAAGTCAAATCCCCTCCCTTAAACAGAAGGCAACCCAAATATTTGTACTGATCACACTAGTCTACTTCCTTCCTTTGGTACAAAATCATGCCGTTACAGTCCTCGCGGTATTCACAAAGGCGCAGGACCTTGGTTTTCTTCAGATTGACATTCAACCCCCACTTTCCGCAATACCCCTCCAGGGCATCGAATTTTGCTTGGAGGTTGGCTGCTGAGTGTGCAAACAATTATAACTTAAGTTGAAGTCTGTGTCCGTTCAAGCAGTTTAGTTAAATTCTTATCAGACATCATCCAGACGTCGATCGACTACCGTGCCTGAGGCTGGCAGTGTTACCCAGTGATACCGGACCAGTATCCACATACGAGTCATAATTATATAATCTAGATTCAATATAATTTACTTTTATTTTACTTTCTATATTAAAGCTTCCGGAAAAACACCATATTCAATTTTGTATCTTAGGCTAGTTTTGTATAAATAAATTAGTAGTACTAGAGATTAATAATGAATTGCATGCACTGAAAATTATACCAGAAAAGTCCGAGGAAAAGTCTTGCAGGCTGCTGCTCCTGCCGGCAGTTGTTGTATTCAAGAGACCATACACTTAATGATGAACAATTCCTTTTTGCCAAGAATTCGAGTGAGTCTGCTGGCAAACAAAGCAGTTTTCATTGCCTTTTGTCGGGTTTTTTGTGTTTTGTTTTGTTGACGTTTGCGGAGTTACACTGTACCAACACATGAACACGCATTGTGCAGCATCAACACAAAGTTCACGCAAGGGGAAAACAATCCACCTTGCTGGCCATCTCGAGGTATCTTTTGCTTCCGATCGAAAGGAACTGAAAACAGGGCCCGGTCCCTTCATCTCTGCTGCCAACTTAAGTCACCTCGATCCCCTTAAACATACAACGACATGGCCATCTGGATGATACAATTCGTTTTGCTTACAAGCGTAAGACCCGCGCTTGCTCTCTTTATCGCCGCTTTCTGCCTCTCTGTTTCATTCTGTCATTCGTCCAATCAGAATCCTCTTTGGCGTTGGGTGGACGGCGTACAGGATTTGAAGCCTGTGCGTTTGGGCAGGGTCTGGCTGACAGAAAAAGAAGCATCCCCGGAGTTTCCAGCCTGAGCCCTCCCTCTCGATGCGGAGGCACACCTTCGCATTTCGGGACTCGGCTGCTGGGGGAGTGCTACAGGTCTGCCTGGAGGAACTCTGGGGTGGAGTGTGCGTCCCCTGTGACCGGACTTTCCTGACGAGAAGTGCACAGGGGTCGCCTCTTCGTGTGAGACGGTCTCGTTCCCCTCCAGCCCGACTGGACCCGGTGTTCTGAACCTCATGGACGTGCCCCCCCTCCCTGGCAGAGTCTTCGAGTAGCCCTTCAGAGAGGAGGGAGCAGACGAGGGGGCAGATTTGCCGTAGGACCTGCTGGGTGCATTGAGGCCGTACCTGAGTTGCAGACAGGGGTTGCAGGAGGCGTAGACCTCAACTCTGTCGGGGTCAACGCGGAGACTGGCCTGCAGGAACAAACACAGGGAAACACAAGCGAAGAAGGCAGACAGGCGAACAGGAAGGCACAGCATAATGCTTTCTCAGTCTCTGGCAGAGAGTAAGGCATGAAGAACACACAACTTCGCCTACTCTCTCTCTCTCTCTCCCTCTACGCGCGCGCGCGAGAGGGACAGACAGAGAGAGAGGGGGGGGGGGAGGGGGGAGATGTTGAGAAGAGGGCAGCAAGCAGGGACCACGGGAGAAAGGGAAATGGCGCTGAACAAAGAAGGGGAGAAGGACACGAAAAGGGGTACATGCACTTTTGCAGGCAGGCGGTCGACAGCAGGCAGGAAGCCAGGCAGACCGCAGAGGAAGAATGTCTGCTGGCGAAATTGAGCGAAAAAGGAGAAAGGCCGCTGAATCAGAACACGCTTGTATTGGCAACTCAGCAATTTGCTTCCAGCGAACAAGGATGAAAGAAGGATGCAGAAGAGCGTCAGCAAGCAATCAAGAAAAACTGGTAGACAGACACGCAGACAGAAAGAAGGCAAGGAGGCAACCAAGTAAACAAGCGAGCGGCGGAGCAAAAAAACAAACAGGAACCAGAACAAGACGCAAGAGAAAGACAATGTAGATGAGTACACAGAGAGAAAAGGAAAGAAGGACGCACAGGTTCATTTGCCGCCCTCTCTGCCTCTTCAGCCCTCCACTGTTTCTGCCTGTCCCAAAACGCCAGAAATTCATCTGGCAGGATCAATCCCTTCTCAAGGAACACCAGAAGCATCTGGCTCACTGCCCGAGAGAGAAGTTCCTGTCTCTGGGGGGGGGGAAGAGGGGTGTCATGGTCCCCCCCCGTTTCACCTAGGCAGAAATCGATCATCGTTTGGGGGCTTCTCCTTGCGATGCTCTGGCAGAGGAGGTATCTGTATTCGTCCCCATCGGGACTCCTTGGGTCTACTGCTCCGAGTCTGTCTACTGGGATCTGGTGGAGAGGGATGGAACCGTCCGGATCCATCACGTATTCAGGCATGAAGCCCGATCCTGCCCTGCAGAGACTGCCGTGGGATTGCCTTGTCTGTCCCTGCCCATCAATTTCTTCAATTCTCGAAGTCCGTTCCTCTGCCTGCTGTATGGAGGCAGCCAGGGAGGACTTGGAAACATGGTGAACGAGGGGCAGGGGTTCTTGGGAAGGTTCCATACCGACCGGGACTGTCTGCATGCGTGCGGGGAATGAACGTAGGTATCTTTTCAAGCTGAGGTTGTGCATGAAGGTCAGTCAATTTCAAGTTGTCATATATTAATATACATGAAGGGAAGAAAAGAAGCTCCTTGACAACTTACTAATTCCTTTGCAGCTTCTTCAAGTTGCTTGAACGCCTCTCCGACTGCAGCAAGGCCTCCAAAAAGCTGTTGTGAATCCATTCACACCGTCTGACAGACAGAGTGAATGGAAGATTTCCCTGTTGAACTAGAAAGGTGTGCGTACAGATGGATACTCCGAAGCGCCAGCTTGTTCTTCCTCTGAGCAGTGCTGCGACACGCGGGACTTCGTTCTTCGGTCACGTTCTTCTGTATGTTGCACTGTATAGCGAAATAACCCCTGATCTGTTGCCGGCAATGTCAGATGCACTGGGAAGCTTTGTGAAATCATGCAAGGTCAGGAGCTATATAGGAAGGGATCATTGCACCCGCGCGCGCGCGTTTTCGCGCGCGATAGTTAACCCTCCATGCATGGCTTCGACAATTATTTTTTTTGTAGCGCAGCTATATAGCTAGATCGATATAGCGCATGCAGATCGAGACGGTGATTGAGAGAATTTGAGAGACGCATGTGCGTCATTATGCGTCATTGCAAAGATCAGCAGTCCTCAAAGCAATTGCAGAAGACGATCGGTGACGGTCGTCTCCAGTCCTTGTTCGCTTGATGGACTGATCGTGACCAATTGTGACAGTAGTACTTGGTCCCCCTTGACGGCAGCTGAAAGTTTCGCGCAGAATCTTGCAGTTTGACGCTGAAAGAGAGTAGTCGCTCTGTCTGGCGACTGTGAGGGAAAGACAGCAAAACTCGAACCGCATATCCGTCAGCTGGGCTCTCTCTGATCGAATAAAGCTGGAGTGAATCGAGGGCAAAATGGAAGGCCGCAGTGGTGTGCTGCTGAGAAGATCATTTCCACAAACTGAGCCTTCTCTCTTGGGCCTCCTTTGTTCTCTGAAAAGCATTTGCAGTGGCTTTCTCTTCCCTGTTTTGGGAGGGCACAGAGGTCTTGTTATTCGCTCTCTCTGCAAGGCCGTGTCTGTGGAATATACAGAGAACAGATATACGTCTGTGGCAGTTATTTTGGAGTCCTCTTCCCTCATCTTGTGGGCCGACCCTCTGAGGATGAAAGACGAGCATCCCAGGGAGTCCCATTATGGGCCTGGCGGGGTCTTTCCATGCAACTCTCCCCAGTATCTTCTTTGCCTCGCCTCTCGGACAAAATCACCTGATCTGGTAGCCCTTATGCTGTCTTTGTTCCCAGACAGCTGGAAACTCACTCTCGTCATCCCTCCCATCCCCAGGGTTGAAAACTCAAATCAGCCTCCGTCCTCGCCCGTCAAACAGCATCGGCGGGCGTTCAAAGCCTTGGAATCAGATGATGATTCCATGGCTCAATCTGAGTCTTCAGTGTCTGAGTGTGAGAGTGAGTTTTCTCGGGAAGAAAGAAGACAAAGAGAATCTAGGGGGGAACATGAGAAAAGGTGGATGAAAGAGTGGCACAGTCCTTACCAGAGTGAATTGTACCTCATCAGGCGCGAGTCGAACCCAACGAAACCAGACTAGTGGAAGGGTGCATGTGCAAGAAGTTTAGGGGAGGGGATGTTGTGCTGTGCTGTGCTGGAAGGGAACGTAGCAGTGCTTCGTTTTCTGGTGGAGCACGAACCGTCCCTTGTGCAGAAGCTTTGGAGGGATGAGGCAGTGAGGCGGCAGAAGGAGTTCGGTAAATTTGCCGTCCTTCCATCCTGTTCACGAGGAGGCTGGACATCCGTCCTGCAAACAGCTCGATGGTCTCGCTCTCCCGTGAGTGTGTTCAGCTGGCTCCACGGTTTTGTTGGAGTGCCCTTGCAACATTTCAAAGAGGTGTTGCAGGACTCGGAATGGCTGCACCCGTCTCCAGAGGGAGCCCAGCCCGTCCCTCCCGTTTTACTTCGGTTTCTCTTCCAGAGAGGGGCGATCCCTTACGAACACCTGCTTTGTCACTTTGCGTCTTTCGGAATGCTTGACGAGCTAAAGAAGGAGGAGGGGAGGTGCCTGCGGAAGGCAGTAGCCCCCTCTCTTTTGGCTTATCAAGTGCAGCAAGAGGCACAGCAGGCTGAGGGCTGGGTGGAGACTGGTGGGTTGGGGGTTGGGGGAGCTTCAGAGGAGACGGGAGGGTGGGGTGAGGCGGAAGGGGGGGCACAAGCAGGTTGTTTTGGCCCAACTTTTGGGAGTGGAGAAATCGCGATAGACCCTGACTCTGCAGAGGTGCAGGTGCCTCTGGGGGAAGGGCTGCCGTCTTGCGGGAGTTCCGGCAGGGACTCAGGGGCACCACTGCCCTTGAGTCAGGCTGACGAGGAAAGCCTCTTCAGCGCTAACTCCCCTGATCCTGTGGCAGAAGCCGTTGAAGAGCCAGGCATTCTCACCGCAGTCTTGGTTCATCATTCAGACGACCGATCAGACAGTTCGGATGATGATGAACAAGAGGAAGATGAGGAAGGGGAAGAGGGTGAGGAAGGTGAGGAAGGGGAAGAGGGTGAGGAAGATGAGGAAGGGGAAGAGGGTGAGGAAGATGAGATCGATTGGAGCTCTGCAGATTCAATCAACTTCACCGCCGCATGGCCAGATTGGGACTGGACCGTTTGCGAAGCTGCGGCTGGCAAAGGCCAACTGGAAGTGCGTCTCTTCGTATTTATGTCTGCATGTATCTCCGTCCCTCAGTGTTTCTTTAAAAATTTCTGGCTGTATGCATCTGTCTGGGTGTGTGGGCATACTTGTGTCTTTCAGAAGTGTCTGTGTGCAAGCCCCTGTCTGTCTGTATCTTTCTGCCGGCGTGTGTCGCTGCAAGTTTCTGTCTGTCTGTATGTTTCTGCCGGCGTGTGTCGCTGAAAGTTTCCGTCTGTCTGTATGTTTCTGCCGGCGTGTGTCGCTGCAAGTTTCTGTCTTTCTGTATGTTTCTGCCGGCGTGTGTCGCTGCAAGTTTCTGCCTGTTGGACTTAACTGCTCCCTACATATTTCTGTCTGCAGGTTCTCAAGTGGGCACGTCGAGAGTTGGAATCTCAAAGGGAGGGGGGGAATGAAGAAGACTGGCACGTGCTTGTGACCCCGGGTGGTTGCACGGTCCGTATACGGAGGGTTCGACCTCTAGAGTGGGAGGACGGGTATGCCGATGACGCTCTTCGTGCTGGCCACTTTGCCGTTTTCCGATACATGGTCTCTGAGAGCGAGACCCCCGTTCCTGTCTCTGATGAGGCTTACTTGTGGTCAGTAAGAGAAGGGCGCCTCGATTGGCTTCAGGAGATCAGGAGATTGGACAGACGGCTGGATGGGGAGATTGAGCTCCCAGAAGAGACGTTGGAAGACGCAGTAGAGGTAGGCAGTGCAGGCATTGTGCAGTGGGTTCTGGCAGCAGCCCCATACCTTCCGCTTCCAGCAGAGTCGTGAAAGTGGCCACCCCCTTGCTGGACGTACATTCAGTTTGTCCCTGAACAAAGCCGACCCCCCCGCATGCCACGTGCAGCCCGATTGAGGGAGGCAGAGGACGTGGCAACAGCTTTGATCGGCCACGCAGAGCCCCCTGTGACGTACCTCACGAGTCTTGCAGACATTTCTTCTGGTCTTGAAGCGCTCTTCGAGTATAATGATGATACAAGGTCGGATTTATCATCTGATGATGGAGAGGGGGGGGTTTCTAGAAAGGACCTTGAAACAGTCGTTGTAAGGCTTCTTGAACAGATTCAAGAAAAGCACCCCAACATTCAGCCCCCCCGCACCGCTTTCACTCAGGCAATCAAATCCAAGTCTCCCGCCTGTCTAGGAGCCCTCCAAAAATTCCGCAACAGGCCGCAGTGGTCTCTCACTGAACATCTGACAGGCAGTGACAGTGACAGCTCTCTCGGATAGACTGCACTCTCAGTATGAGTGGAACTTGGAGTGAAATGATTCCCACTGAACTCAAATTGAGACTGACCGGAGTCCGGTACTAATTCGGACTCCCAATATACAAAACATTCTGGTAATTAATATTCAAACGATAGTTAATAACTTAATTGATGGTGGTTACAGTCCTAACTTGAATATAGGTCCTTATAGGAGTACAAACCTAGGTACAAACACGATGAATTACGATGAATACTAACATGAATATCAATTTTTAACTCATCATAATTTATGAGAAATTGACCTTTAAAAACTATAGAGATTTTACTAGGGATTTTATGAAATTTTGGCCAAGATTCTAGCGGCTCTAGCTAACCTAAAATCGTTTTTTCGTTTTTTCTATAAATTCTGTAATTGATTGATTGATTGATTGATATGTTCCACCCTAGGGCCTTCCCGCTATGTCTATCTGTCATCAGAGCTAGCAGGGCGGGGCGTTCCCCAGCCTAAGCTGAGGTATCAGGCCCCGCCCTCAGGGCCCGCCAGAGTCTGTTACCCTGGCCGCTGCTGCATGATTGTTCATTGTTCGAGCCACGGCTCTGGATCCGTGTTGGCTTTCCGGCCTGAAAGTCGATCTGAAATGGCATGCGATTTGGGCTTCCTCGCTCTTCTTGTTCACTTTATCAATCTTCTTTTGTGGATCCCTCCTTCCCCACCCTAACGCTCCTTCGGTCAACTCTAAAATTCCAGTAGCCCCAGCCTAAAACCCTATATAATCGGAGTCATAATAAGAATCCTATAAAATCCTAGGAATTTGTAGGGCGCACATGCAGCTACATGCAGCTTTGGCGGGCCCCGGGGGCGGGGTCTGATATCCCAGCCTAGTTGAATAACGCCGTGCCCTACTATAGCTCTAGCCTATAGCTAAGCTCTAGTAACAGATTGGCTGAGATTGCTACTATATATAATTTGCTAGTATGTATGATATGTACATATGACTCAGAGTTCTAGTAGTATACTCTAAGCTAGCCGCCCACAAGCCACGACGCCCATGCAGGGGCCCGTTCTCGGGTAACAACTGGAGCTAAGTGATCTGCTAGTCACAGTCTAGGATCACAGTAAGCCTAGGCTGCCTAGCAGTAAGCTAGTAGACAGTAAGCTCACTAAGCTGAGCAGCCTGAGCACTAGGCTGAGCATAATATGCATGATGCAGTGTTACAGTTCAATGAGAAGAGGCGCTTGACACGCCGCTTGTACTAGCGTTGTAGCTCAAGCGATCGGACACAAAGTGCAACGTCAGGCTACGCACGCCGTCCTTACTCTGGCGTACCATGGCGTGCTTAGCGCTTCTCCTAGCGCTTCTCACTACTAGGCTTCTCACCCACTGAGTTCCCCTCATCTATTCACCACGTGATCAGGGTACAGAGAAGAATCAAGCGACAGAAAACCAATCTACTTCTGGCGTTGCCTTCACATTCTCCGTCTCCACAATCTCCACGATTTTCTTTTCCGAAGACGGGGCGAACAGAGCAGAAACACAAACCCTCGCCACGGTGTCTCTGGAGACCTCTCCACTGTTAAGAGAATTTTCCTTTGTGACCACAAGAGAACGTGAAGGGCCGTCACCTCGCAGACCTGCCGGTCGCACGATGGTGAAGTCCAATCCGCTGCTTTTCAAATGCTTCTCCGCAGTCAGTTTCTCATCCAACACCCCCCCGAAGGCATTCGTGACTTGGAACCCAGGAGACTTCTCCTGACCCCATGCTCGACCATCTGTTAGAATTGAAGTAATCAAAACAAATTTCTTTACCCCCGCCTCCTTTGCCGCGTCAATCAAAGCCACTGTCCCAACATTGTCCACAGCATGGGCCTGCTTAGACCACTCAAAAGGGTTCCCTCCTGAAAACCCCACAGCACACACCAACGCATCAGCTCCTGCACTCTTGAGTGCCTCTGCCATCTTCCCTGGGCTATCCTTCACAACGTCCAATTTTAACTTCTCCACATCCGCACCAAAAATCTTCTCCCCCTTCTGAGGGTCTCGCACTGCTGCTACCGGACTGACATTCGAGAGAGCCCTCAACTGATTCACAACCCTCATGCCCGTCTGTCCGGTTGCCCCGGCCACAACAACCTTGCTCTTCCCTCCTGCAGGAAGCGCTGACGCCCTTACCTGCCTCGGAGATCCCAAGAGACCCGCAGACAGGAGAGGGACGGCGATGGCGTTCGCTGCCGCCTCCCCGATTCGTTCCCTTCTCGATCCTCCTCGAGGCGTCTCGGCCTCGAGCGTGCTGAGGCTCAGCTTTTCAATTCCCCTGCGCAGTCTCAGCGACAAAAAAGAGCGCTGAGAATACCTAGAAAATTCTGGCTGGAATGCCACTCCAGTGGCAACCAGGCAGGAGAGCACAAGAGGAAAGAACATCCCCATCTGGTCGCCAAGGTTCCGTCTCTGTCTTGGTCACAGTCGCCGTCTCCGTGTCAAAGAGGTTGACGATAGGACAGGCAGTCTACGGGATTCAGAAAAAGGGGACTACCGCTTGACACAGCTTTCCCAGATTGGTTGAGAGGCCTGATCATTGAGGATCTTTCTGGCCGGAATGCCGCCGGATAAGGAGCTTCTCAGTGAGTCGTTCCGCCAGGAGACTGTCTGTTGGGAGACGGCCCCCGCTTTTGTGGGCCGCAATTCCGGTCCGCGGCGCTCGCGACGGTGCGGGGTCGCGTCACGGAGACGGGGAGACGCGGACTGTCTCCTGACTCTTTTGTATACGTCAGCGAAGATTTCAACTATAGTCAGGAGTCTTCCGATTCCGATTCGCTGCATGCCAGGAACTTCCTCCAGCGAAGCTATTTGTCAATCTACAAGCCATCGCTTCGATAGTCACGACTTTCTGTACGATACCTGCGAAAATCTTCTTTTGTGTTTTCCTGTCCGATTAAGTCCGCTCGAAGTCGCGAAAGATCTGTGAATTAACGAAGCCCTGACAACGCAGACTGTTGATTCAGAAGTGATCCCTCGAAAGTGGAATGACGATTTCAGTTGCTGTCGTTCCCATTCCCTTTGTTGGCCACTTGAATCCCTTCCTGGCTGTAGTCAAGGCTCTCGTGAAGGCTGGGGCCCGTGTGACGTGCTTCGGAGACGCGTCCATCAAAAAGGCCGTAGTGAAGGCCGGGGCTGAGTACAGATTCTACTACGGAAGCCTCTTTGAGCCTGATGAGAAGCATTACACTCTTGCAGTAGCGAAAGTAAAGGAGGAAAGGGGGCTCCCTGATGTCCCACATCCCCTCTCAAGGGCCCAAGTCAGTCAGCCGGCTACAGGAGAGAAATGCAAGGAAGGTGAAGTGTCCCCAGAGACGGACAAAGTGACTGCATATCCACTCGTCTGTCTCCCTTCCCTTCCCTTCTCTGCAGGTCGCTACACTTTGCATTCACGAGATGGCTGCTGCTGTCGCGGCAGTGAATCCCGATGTGATCGTCTTTGATCCCTTTGCGACAGACGCGGTGGTCGTCTCCCGTCTCTTGAACATTCCTCCCGTCTCCCTGATCCCCTACTCAGGCATGGGCATCATGGGGGACGAGGCGTGGTCCCTTGGTCACACAGACATCTCCTTGGCAGAGTTGATTGCCTCAAAAGAGTTCCAAGAAGTCCGGGAGGGGATGAAGGCTGCGTGCGGCATTGATCCTTTTGATGAGTCCTTGCCGATGCAGCACTTCAGTAAGGACTTGAACATTGTGACGGTGATCGAGGAACTCACCCGATCCCTTGACCCCGTCAGAGACCCCATCGCATTCGGGTATAACAAGGAGGCACAGGAGAAACAAGTGTTCGTGGGGGGGTGCGTCGAGTTAGATGCTCGACAGAACGGATTGATGGACGATCCGAAGGAACATGAGTTTCTTTGTGAGAAAATTGACGAGGCCCGAAAGGCAGGAAAGCAGATTCTGCTGGCTTCCTTAGGTACAGTTGTGACAGGGTTTCTGTGGGAGAGTCCGCCTGACGGATTCAAAATTGGCGGCTGTGACACAGGACGGGCATTCTTTGAGGCCGTTGCTGGTTGTCTGGTCAAAGCAGTGGGAGTGGAGGCCCTCGTACAAAAAGTGTTTGTCATTCTTGTCTGCGGGCCTTTTCCGAATGCCGCAGAAGGACTAGGAGAGCTCCCTCCCAATGTCGTTTGTGCAAAGTCCATCAGACAGGCTGAACTGCTGACGCAGTGCGATGCGTTCCTCTCCCACCTGGGGGCCAATTCGATGACCGAGGCGTTGATTGCAGGGAAGCCCTTGATCCCCTTTCCTGCCTTTGGGGATCAACCTTGTAATGCTCAGGTAGTGTTGAAAAATGGGGCTGCAAGTGGGTCCTGGGAAATGTGGAGGAGTGGGCAGAGCGCGACAGTCGAGGCTGTGCGTGCGTCAGTAGTGGAAGTTCTCGACCAGTCTGGGTCGTGTCGTAAGAATGCGATCAGACTGGGAGAGAAAATTCAAAGTGCAGGGGGGGGGGAGGCAGCCGCCAAGGCATTGTTAGATTTTGTTTCCCGTCAACAGTGTGAGAATCAGTCACCGAAGGTTAACGGGGCAGTTGCAAGTCTGTGATTGATCATTGATTTCACTTTTACTTTGTATCGGTGCATAGACGTAACAGTAGTTACAATACATCGCAAATGAACTTAAAAACATAACTGCTACCAACCTAGCTACCAACACTTCTATATGTAGCTTAACTTCTATTAAAAATTTATTATTAAAGTATATTAATTAAAGCTAGAATTTAAGATTAATTTCTAGTACGATTGATTGTACGGACAGCATTGAATTGAATTGCATGAAGCATGCTGCCGCATGCACTTGGGCATGCATAATATACAGGTATGGAGAGGTCCTAGGAGAGGTCTTGCTAAGCTAGTTGCTATTTAATAAAGTTATTTGTGGTTTAGCCTCTATAGTTTAGCCTATAG
The DNA here is from genome assembly GCA_018398765.1 of Chromera velia. Taxonomy (NCBI): domain Eukaryota; family Chromeraceae; genus Chromera; species Chromera velia. The sequence goes on along the minus strand of JAHBMJ010005859.1, from coordinate 33,733 downwards.
AGTCTCTGAAACTACTAGAAACGAATGACAACCCATCCATACAGTATCAATACAAGCTATAAACAATTTAAAGATCGAACCAATTAAGCCGCTGCAGCTTAGCCTGCTTTTTCATAAGCATGAACCACCAGTAGTCTACCACAACCTTCCCCAGCCCTAGCCCCAGCCCAGGCTGAAGTCAAAGGTTGAAGAACCATACACACATACCCTCCCCCCACCCGACTCGACTCGATTCATTTTCATCCTGCAGGTGTTGTGCCGGGGGGGAGGAGGGCCTCTGGATCGGTCCCTCCCCCCACCCGACTCAAACAAGGAACAGCATGCATATAGACAGAGAGATCTATGATGCGATGCATACCTCTCCTCCTCTTCTTTAGTCTGTTATTTATCCTTTATGCTTTTGTCATTCTCCCTCTTCTCCTCTCCCCCCCTCTCCCCCTACCCCTCTCACCTTCCCAGGAGACTCTGAGGAGACAGCCCCCCACCCCTCCCCTTTGCTCTGTAGAGAGGAGGGGGATCACCTTGCGCCCCAGCCAACCGAAAGAAAGAAAAAGAAGAGGGGTGCGAGGAGGCGGAGACGCTGTTCGGAGTGTGGAGAGGTGCTGGGGAGGGAGAGTTGTGGAATTTTCTTTTGTGGGGTTTATGGGAATAAAGAAAGGGAAGGGAACGGAGGAATAGAGAGAGTCATAGCTGTTAGGGGTAGAAAAGGTAACAGAGAGTATGAAGTCAGGGGGAAAGGGGAGGAAGGGACAGTTTGGCTTCCGAAAGCCTCGGTTTCTAAGGTTCTGGTCGCCCGTTTCTGGGCCTTCAGGGGTCAGAAGAGTGGGAAGTCACCAGAGGAGGGGGAAATGAAGAAAATCATAGACACGAGGGGAAGCGAAAAGGATAGACAGTACAGTGTGAAGAGAAAGGGTAAAGGCAGGCCCTTCTGGGTACCTACGGGGAAGGTGCCTAAGAATCTGATTGCTACCTTCTGGCAGAAGAAACGGACAGTCTGAGCTCCCTCCTTCTCAGACACCCCCCGCTCCTCGATATCCTCCAATTCATCCTCCGATTCACTATTTCATGTTTCCTCCTCATATACTCATGATTCTCCTTCTTCTTTTATGTCTTCTCATTCTTCTGCTCTTTCTTCTTTTCTCACTCCTTCCCCCTCTCCTAGTTCCTCCCCTCCTCTTTTCACGCATGCATCCCATTCGAGATCTGTTAAGAGAAAGGTCAAATGGAGGCAACTAGTCGTTACAACCCTGAACGTTGGAAGTTTGAAGTCCCGAATTTTGAATGGAGCCCTCAGCAGGTGGTTGCAGGGGGTTGACTTTGCAGTTTTGACGGAGACGAAATTCCCCTCCTCTAAAGTGACAATAGGGGGATATTCAAGGTGGAATTATGCACACAGAGAATGGTACAGAAGGAAATTGGGGATACATGGGAGGGCTAAAGTGAAGGAAGCCAACACAGGAGGAGTCTGCATTCTTGTTAAGAAGAGCCTACAAGCACAGCTGAGACCTGAATGGGAGCTGTGCGGACCAAATATTGCAAGAATTAAGATACGGAGGTGCTTGCAGGAAGGGGGGAAACAATGGAAGGTGGAGGGGGGGACTCTCTTTTCATTTTTGGGGTCTATTTCCTTCAGAAAGGTGCTCACGAGAATCTGAGAGATGGGGTAACGAAAGAACAAGAGAGGGAATTTCTGCTTGATGTGGTGTGTGATATTCCCTTATCAGCTAGGCGGCTGGTGCTCGGAGATTTTAATTCACACATTGGAACAGAACTCCCTAAGGGAATCACTTAGAAAAGGGAGGTAGTCGCAGAAAACACAGGACCTGGAGCGGATTTGGGAAGGAGGGGGGGTAAAGAAGGAAGTGGGATAGTTCAGGAGGTAGTTAGAGAGTCAGAATGCGAATCACAAATAGATGCAGAGGGTCGGACTTTACTTCACCTGTGTAAAGCCTCAAACTTGATGCCTTTAAATGGAGTTAGATTCATAGACAAGGGCAGGGGTGTAGAAATTGACTGTCCGGGGGCGTGCACATACTATAGAGAAGGCAGGCCCTATTCTGTTATTGATTTTGTCCTTATTGACCCCGTACTTCTGTCTTTTTAGTCCTCATTTGGAGTTGAAATGTTTCCAGATGCTGCTTCGGAACACTGCTCAGTCTCTTATGGTCTCGCTTTAGTCAACTCAGAAGCCGTTGACCTCCCCGCCTCCGTGCCTCATCCCTTGTTGAGTCTTGCACCCCCTTTTCAGAAGTCGTGTAGAATCTCACCTATAAAAGATGAAGAGATAGCTGTCCTGGCGTCTTCCGTTCGACAGCTTTCTGAGGCATGCTGGCCTGGTTTATGGGATATGGGTGAGAAAGCTGTAGAATTATTTCATAATGGTCTCCTTCTCTTTCATGTTTCCCCCCCCCCCCCCNCCCCCCCCCCCCCTAGTCAGCCAATCCCTCCTGCGTCCATCCCTGAGACCCTGGCTGAGAGAGTTAAGGGCCTAGCAGGTGAATGGGAAAGGAAGTTAGCACAACCGGGGGAGAGGAAGCAGAGGGGTAGAAAGAAATCTGACAAACAAAGAAAAGGACAGATAGCCGCCCCTTGGTGGGACCGGGAGTGTAAAGAAATGAATGAAAGGGTAAAGAAGGCCGAGAGAGAACTAAGAACACAAACAGTAGGCAGACGAAGTAATGATAGATTCAGAAAAGAAAGAATGAGACATAAAGACAAGCTGGTAAGGGAAAGGGGAAGGTTGATCGCAAGGAAAAGAAAGGCATACATGTGTGCACAGGCAGAGCGTCTTGCCCAGGAGGCTGCTAGGGACCCCTCAGTAGTATGGAAGTGGAAGAGGGCGCAACAGATAGGAAGGGATAGAGCGGGGGACAGACCATCAGCAGATGCTTTCTCCAATTTCTGGGCGTTGGTGTTTGAAGGAGAGGGACTTCCCGACCTCTTCCTACCCTCCAGCCCTCCTCCTCCCCCTCGGTCTCCTTTCTTCTCTCTTTTCCTATGTGAGACGGTCATAAAAAAAATAAACCCAAATAAGGGGGCTGGGCTTGAGAGTCTCTCTCCTAAATATACTACTCTGTGTTTCGGGTCGTCGCGTCTCTCCCGTTTTCTTCTCTTTATTTTTTTAAATCTCTTTCATCTCTTCTCTTACTAGCCGTCTACATGGAACTTCATTCGCATTGTCCCAGTCCCCAAAGGCCCCGTGTCTCCGCTAGTAGATGAATAGAGGCCTATTCATATAGCGACCCTTCTGGCTAAGCTCTTTGCTTTGTTGATAGATTCTCGCCTCCGTCTGAGAGCAAGGATAGACGACAGACAGATAGGATTCAGAAAGGGAGTGGGGACTAGAAAGGCCATTCATGCTTTGTTTGCCCTTTCTGAAATTTTCAGAAACAAAAAGAGACCTTTATTCGCGTGTTTTGTAGACTTTAGCAAGGCATTTGATAGAGTTGACAGAAAGAGATTGATCCAGAGACTTAGAGAGGAGGAGCTTTCAGAAAGAGACATTAATATGATTCATGCAATGTATATCAAGGTCATGGGGAAGATTGACGGGTCGGAAAGCATATTTGAAGAGGGAACAGGGGTAAAACAAGGTGACCCTCTCTCTCCTCTCCTATTTTTTCTCTTCATCAATAATTTGCATACCTCAGTTAGTCTCCAGAGTAGAGATCGAGGGGAGGATTCATCTCAGGAAGTGAGGCTGGGAGACCTTCTGATAGAGAGCATCGGTTATGCAGATGATCTCATAATCTTTGGGCACTCCCCCCGCGACCTCCAAAAGAGAATAGATCGGTTGGCCATATATTATGACACGTGGGGTCTGACAATGAATTTAAAAAAAATAAAAGTGATGAGATTAGCAGGCAAAGAGGGGGAGAAAGAAATTCTTTTCAAGGGTCGGACGGTCGAATGGATAGAAAGTTACAGATACTTGGGTTATCAGGTCTTCTGTGATGTGAACCCTCGTAAGTCTGTGACTGCCAGACTTGAAGCTGCAGAGAGGGGAGTGGGAGGGGCTATGGGTTTGTGCGCATCAATAGGGATGCTCTCCTCACATAGTCGTATGTCCCTCTTCAGGGGGACATGGGAACCCGCCGCCACTTATTCCCTTGAAGCCATCCCGATTCAAGAATCTGACATCCAATGCTTAGACTCTCTTCAGCTTCATTTTGTGCATTGGTTTCTCCGTCTGCCCTGGAATTCTTTTGTCTTTCCCACCCTTGCAGCCGTTGGGCTGAGGCCTATGAGAGAGATTCTCAGTATCAGAGTGGGGGAGTATTTGAGAAGTTTTTCCCTTGCGCGATTGGCTTTGCCTCAAGCGCTATGGGCATGCCACAGGAGGGGGGAGCTTAGGGCGTGGTCAGGGTTGGCAAAAAGGCTTGTGCAACCCGTCAGTTCTGCCCTTCTTGAAGGTGAACCTGATAAGGTTGATTTCAGAACCTCAGATAGCAGGCTGAGAAGGGGGGCGAGAAGCAGAGAAGTCAACGAATGGTTGGGAGACTGGGCAAACCCGATCTCTGTGATGGAAAGGAGAGGGCGGAGACAAGATAAACAAGGAATGCATGGCGTGTCTTTTCCTCCGTCTGCCTGCCTGACTGATTATCAGAAGGAGAATAGAAGCAGCCAACGCCTTGCAAAACTGGTCCTAGGATTCCAGGCTAGGAAGCCTAGTGGAGGGGAAGGGGGGCTTAAGGTCTTCTTTGGTTGAACCACTCGCCAAGCAATTCCTGGTATCCCCCGGGGCAGTTTTCCACCCTGTGTTGTGCACCGTTATTAGAGGGGGGGCAAACCATGGGGGGAAGGTTGAATCAATGTGCAAGGCCTATGAAGAGAAAACTTGTGAGAAACTGATTGACGACCCGATTCACCGCCTGACAACTTGTGTTCGAACGGAAGTGCCGCGGGGGAGACTGAGCGATCTCTGGTATAGGCGACTGGAGCGTATGTCAATAGAAGAAGTGTATGAGCATGGAGAGAAACAGGAGGCCCAAGGGGGTAGAGGGTTAGGACAGGCTGAGGAGCGTGTAAGGCAGTACTTCTCGCTTCTTCTTCAGAGGGACACCAGAAAGGCCAGTGCCCTCATTATTGCATGCCTAGGACTAGACTGATCGATCCTGGGGAGCAACACTTTGCTAGCTAGTAGTCCTAAGGTTCGGCTGCTTTAGGCGAGCATTCGCTAGCGTGCTCCTAGCTTGCAATATGACATGAATGCTCACAGACTGCCCTTTGCCATTAGGATACGATGGCTGGCGGGTTTAGTTACATCATCATCATCATCATCATCATCATCATCACATGTTCCAACTTAATTCTCCGTTTGAAATTAAGTCTCTTTTCTGCAACTCCCTCTGTTACCTCACCTTTTTTGAGTCAGACAGAACAACAAGAAGCAATCGAGAAGACGAGAGAGGGTTTTCCATTCCCCTCTGTGCATCTCAGAAAAATAACATTCTTGGTCACTCAGAAAAGTATGAAAGAAAACAGAAGAGTATTTCTCTCTTTTTTTCACTTAATCTCAATTTTTCGTTCTTTTTATTTCTCGCTCGGGTTAAAGTTTCCTTAAAGTTTCTTCTCATTCTCCCTCAGTGTTACTTCATCTTTCTAAGTTAGACAGAACGATAAGAAGCAACCCATAAGAAGAGGGGGTGTAGCATGTGTGTAGGTTATGGTGCGAGCATAAGCGAGCGCCCCACCTTTTTGCATCGACAGTACTGGATTGAGCCGACCCGCGTGTGTACGTCTTTCTGGGGTCATGATTGAAGTAAGTGCGCACGGTGTTGTATGGCGTTTAGCCACATGAATCAGCAGTCACGTTTTTGTTGCATCAGCGTGTAAAATCAGTCTGATAGTAAATATAGTTGCCGAAAGGATAGTATATTATACTATCAGATAGTAGAATAGGATAGTACCTGATATACTTTAAGGGAGGGGGGGGTGCAGACCTGGTGGCCATCCTAGGGTCTATCCTAAATAGATCTTAGGGTTGATTAAAAGATTTCTAAAATTTTCTAACTTGGAGGATAGGACCTACACCAACCTCCGTCTCCTTCGCTTGCATCAGAGGCACGCTAGGGTCCCAATGTCTAGAACCAGAATCATAGGGATGTATAATCCTATATGGACTGCCTTTACCCCCCTTATCTGGAGCCAGCCCCGTAGTGCTAAAAGACGGGGGGGGGTAGGCTAAGTTTTTTTGGCCGTAGTGCTGGCCGGGAGGGGGATGGCGGCTGTGCTGGCCCAAGGGCTTCACGGGAGGGGGGAGAGGGGGGGCGGCCCAGCTGCAGGCGTCACGGTGCCACGTAGTACATTGGGACCTGCATGTGCAAGCACTAGCTCAAGTCTCCACATTAAAAAAAGTCGCCGTCGAAATGAAACCGAACTCAAGTCAAGGATCAGCTAGAAGAGAAATCTCCTGACACATCATTTCCATCCAGCCAGTTGAGGCTTGCACATACGACTGTAAAGTGTGCTTCTTGTTCTTTTGAGTGCGCTTCTTGTTCTTTGTAAAAACTTGAGTACTAAAACTTTATGAGGCTGCAAGCATATCTGTCTGAACACTTCTACATTTCTGTAAAAAAAAAATCGAGGGGCGTTGGTTTAAATTGGAAAAGAACTGAAGAGTTTCACTGAAGAGTTTCGTCTGCGCATCTTTTTGCCAGCATGTTTGGCAAGCAGCAGTCATCCAAAAAGGATGTGGCGGCGCACTTCTAAGGTGCAAATGAGAAAAAAGGAAATAAACTGAAAAAAAAACGATATTAGCATACATAAGGATGCAGACAGTGATTGTTTTTTAAATATTGATTGAAGATTAGGATCAGTATTGATTGATTGATCTAGTCATCGTGATGGATCAATAACAGAGTGGCAGACTATTAATTTTGTGGGTAAGGGGGTAGGATATTTAGCATGGACCATAGCGCTATCCTACCCCCCCCAGAGGTAGGATAATTCAATTGATGTTCTCCCCCCCTTATATATACACCCCTATCCAGAATCCATGCGATTGAGTTACTCGGCCTGTATGAATTTGAGGACGGCTATGCTTTTGATGCAGATGCTAAGGGAGAGCTGTTTGAGCAGCATCTCGATGCTTTCGGCCTCCACTCTGTTTGAGGGGGGCCCTAGTTCTGGCCCACAATTTCTGGGAGGGGGGAGCGGGGATTGGGAGAGGAGGAAGAGGGGGATATAGTTAATTCAAGACTCTTGTGAAGGCTCCTCCTCATGCATTCACTCATTCTACAGCCTTCTACAGATGTTTGAGAACTCAAAAAATGTTATAAATATTGTTTAAAACATTAAACCCTGCCTACAGATACTGCGTAATAATTGTTAGATAGCCTATAATGCTTAGAGAACGATAATATTAATTAATATTCATTGATAGTACTATTAGGATAATACATTGTACTATCATTTTTAGGAAAAGGGGTCTTAGTATATTGGAATTCCAATGTAGTACAGTGTACTATAGCAACTATGATAGTAAGACACCGAAAAGAGGAACAACAATGGTCGTTCTGACTGACAGACTCTTATACTGCCTAGACCACGTTCACGTAACACGTGCCAGTAGAGTCTTTGTTCTGATAAAGAGGACAAGAAAGGCGTCGTTCGTTGATTAAGCCCACGTTCAGTCGAGTGAACCCATGATGTATGGTTATCGGAGTATCAGCACATAATCTTGTTGTGCAGTTGTTTGCGACCAGTCAGGAGCCACAGATTGATAGAGAGCCCTGTGATACAGGCAGTAGAACTGAGTACAGAGAGATGAAAACATTCTTTGATAGAGCCGAAAAAGTGACACTGTTTGCACTTGGGGGAAAGATAGAGCATCTCCATCATCAAGCATTCGAAAAAAGTGGTGCGGACTTCAAGGCAGTGATCGTAGAGGTGTGCCGACTTGCACGCACCTTTCATCACAACAGGCCCACCGAGCAGAGAGAGATCGCCATGCAGGTAGAGTCGGCAACTTCACCTGCAGGGAACAAGAAGAAGAAATGTAGGCGGGCTCGTCGTCTCTCTCACCGGGCGTGGTCTGACGTTGAATTTGAAAAGAACTATCGGGCAATGATAAAGCAGCAGAAGCAGACAGAAGCTTTAAGGCAGAGAGCATTAACAAGACTCAGTGGAGCTGTTTTTACAGCTTCGCCATTGAGGGGAGAAAGTTGTGTCGCCCAGAGAATTGTATGAAAGGAACCATAGGGAGACACAAAAGACATGGAGAGCCCATGCGAGATCCTCACTCCCCACATCCAGCAGATTGCCGCAAAGAGCAGTACACCTCCCAGTGGTCTAAGCAGAAAGCAAGAGCTGATGACAGAAGAAGAGATGGAGGAGGTAGAGACGGTATTCCAAGAGAGAATATTGCTCTCTCCGGTTGAGAGGACGAAGCAATCAGTAGCAGTCAACATGTCTGCGCTCTTTACGCAGTCAGGGAGAGCCCAAGCAGATGAGGAGTTAAACGAGTTGACCAAGACGCGACGCAAGAAGTGGTGCTTTGCTTTTGCAGATGTAGTGGGAAGAAAAATAAGTGTATCAGAAGAGGAGAGAGTGTCATTGATGGGACCAGTAGAATGGAAGGCATACAAGAATGAGTGCCGCCGTCAGCCCCATCTGACACGAGACGAGATGCTTTCCCAATGGCGGTGGGATCGTCCAGGCCGATCTCCACAAGCCAAGCTACAAAAGCCTGGTGCATTCAGAGAAGCAGGGGGCTCTGGATGTCGAGTCGGACTCGTGACAGAAAGGGAAGGAGCGACACAGTGGCGCTCATGGAGATGCACAGTTTGTCTGTAAATGTGATTAATTGTTCGCAGATAAGAGACGGGACCAGAGGCCCAACAAGACAGCAGAACCAGCTCGCAGTGTTTTTGTGTAGCGGCATTCAAAGTGTGGACGATTGGTTATACTAGTCGTTCATGTTGAAAGTGCGACAAGCGTACACAGATATATTGCTATCAGGAAGAGGAAAGAGGGAGGCTACAGGGTTAGCGTATCTGACCCTACAGAGACTGACATGGTTACCACCAGAAGTTATGTACATGTACCAGGCGAATAAGCATGTGCAGGTCAAGTATGACCACAACTCTGCTCACAGCCGGCCACTGTGACAGCTTTCATATCAATTGTGCCAAACGAGGTGTGTGAATGACATGATTGTGGAAAGATTTTCACCTTCATGCACAGATGGATGATTTTTTATTTCTTCGATGCGAGGATCGATGTGCATTTATTCGTGTCCGTTCTCTTTGGTGTGAGTTTATTTACGTATAAGTAACTTTCAGAGTAAGCATGAACGAAGTGCGCTCAAGAGTGAATGAAAGCCGTTGACAGAATGAAACGATCGAGGACGATCGTTCTGGAAGGGAGGCATGTGTGGCGTGTGTGTAGGTTGTAGTGCGAGCGTGAGCGAGCGCCCTGCCTCTTTGCATCAACAGTGATTGAGCCGACCCACGTGTGCGTCTTTTTAGGGCCATGATTGAAGTAAGCGCACACAGTATTACATGGCCACGTTTAGCCATACAAATCAGCAGTCACGTTTCTGTTGCATCAGCGTGTAAGATCAGTCTGATAGTAAGACACCGAAAAGAGGAACAACAACGGTCGTTCCGACTGACAGACTCTTATACTGCCTAGACCACGTTCACGTAACAGGGGGGGCTTTACTGTTCCGTTCCTCTTTGCGCATCTCGGGAAAAGAAACGTTCTTAATTACTCTGAAAAGTCTGAAATAAACGTGTTCTCTCTCTCACCCGGTCTTAATCTCTTCTCTCACTTTTTTCTCTCCCTTTCTCTCTTACATTTCAGCACTAAAAGTTATTTCACTTTTGGCAGCTTTTTGCCCCTCTGCCGGATGGCCTCAAATCGAAACTAGAAAATCATTCAGATAAAGGAAAAATTATGCCACGTATGCTTTTTCTTCAATTGTAAACCGTTTGCGGCACAGGTTAGACCTGTACGGGCCGGCGAAGGAGGTCTGATCGATGCATCTAGGCGCTTTCTTTGGAAGTTGCACGTCGAACATTCGGCATTGGGGCGGGAGGCCAATCCTCCAGACATAAATCCTAAATTCCTAATCCTAGGATAGGATTAGGATTTATGTTCTGGGTTTGTTCCAAGCTCTACTGCGGGGGGGCGGCTTGCACCGATACCAACTTATCAAAACAGGCGATATGATAATGATGTTAACATTAGTGATACAACAATCGTAAACATCATGATGATCGTCTAGACAATCGTTACAAGAAATTACATTGTCTTTCTGTTCTATAGGCTTCCGTCCGCCTTCTGGTTGGTGGTTTCAGAAAGCCATGAAAACATTCTACCACCTCTAGTATCCCCTCCATCACAGCGCAGTCGTCACTCTGGCAGCTCTCTTTGACTCCCACCCCCAGTTCCATTCGCCACTGCCCCCCCACTGCCCATCCCTTCCTCAGCGTCTTCGACGATTGAGCCAACAAGCAAGCAGCCAAGCGAGACCATTCCCCCAAAGTTTTCCCTTTTCGGTACGAATGCGCTCTCCCCTGTCCCCTCAGCCAAGCCACCATGAACCCACGGAATTCACTAGCCGACTCGAGTGAGAAGGAAGACAAAAAGCCAAAGTCAGATCAGCGCCTTTCCCCCTTTCTGCAAGCGCTTTTCTCCCCTCCCCTCCCTTTCAGTTGTCTGGATTTGAATTCATTGTTTTCGCAAATACATAACAAAAAAGGCAAACATTCTCATGTCTGACACACCGTGCATGCGTTTGGTGGAGACATGAGCAGGGTGGTAGCAAGCAGAGACTTGCTCCTCCCGAGTATAGACGAACTTCCGTTCCTGCTGAGAATCTCTGGCCCTCCCCCGCTGTACACCACTCCAGTCCCTCCCCCTTTCCCTTCCCCCAATATTCCCTGGAGAAACACCAACAGAAGCGGACAGAGAGAGAGAGAAAGAGGAAAGGAGAAAGAGAGAAACAAACAACAAGATTCAAGGAGGACAGAAGTAGACAGGCAGAAGAAAAAAAAAAACAAATCCGAAAAGAGCAAAAACAATCAAAAGCGAGAGCCTCCTAAAAAGTCTGCCAGAAAGAAAGAGGAAAGATAGAAAATAAATTGGGAAGGAAACCAACTCTTGCAGTCCCACCCCTCTTCCTTCCTTCTCTCTCCCTTCTGTCTCTTCCAAAGACCCACGCACTCCCCAACCAGCCTAGCCACACTCAACCCAATGACCCGACAGAACGACGCCACCCTGCCTCCCTTCTCGCTGCCCACCTTCACACGTACAAAGGGGAGAACACGCCACACGACAAAAACAACGAACTAGCGAACCACGGGACGGAGCCCGTGATCGTTACGCAACCCCCCCTTCTGCCATTCTGCTGCTGGGTGAAGCAGAGAAGAAGAAGAAAGCGAAACCGGACGACGCAAAAAGACCCAAACGACGTCTCCTCTCGTCCCTCTTTCCTGCACAGCACGGACACAAACAGCAGAGAGCATACAAACATTGAACGATTGTAAATAAAAAGAGCTATCCATTCTTCAGCAGAGTACACAAACCCCAAAGATACACCAGCGGTCCAATTTGGGAAGCCAGACACCTCATGACTAGGGGTACCGAAAGTACCTCAAACACCGCAGGCAGACAAAGACAGCAATGCAAGTAGAAAAACAAAGTGTAGCGTTTTTTTTTCTGCACCACTCAGACAGACAAGCTATGTGGGCGATAGAACACACACACACACACACACACACACACACACAGACAGAGAGAGAGAGGCAAACAGTGCACCGTTTTTTCCTTTTCCCTCTCTTCTGGTTTTCACATTTCAGAGAAGGCAAGCAGGAAGGCAGGCAGACAGGTAAACAGAACAAACGAGAGAAACGAACGAAGGAAAGAAGAATGAAAGAAAGAAGGCGACAAAGAAAAGAAGGAACGGACAAAGAGAGCGGAATAACACAAACACAAAGGCAATCAAACAAGGAAGTGAAAAAGAAAAAACGAACGGGGGGAGGGAGGAAGGACCGAAACAAAGAAAGAGAGGAAGGAAGGAAGAAAGGCAGGAAGGGAGGAAAGAAGAAGGAAAGAAGCCATAAAGAAAGAAAGAAAGAAAGAAAGAAAGAAAGAACGAACGAACGAACGAAAAGAAAGAAAGAAAGAAAGAAAGAAAGAAAGAAAAGCCGGACAGACAATATCGTCTTTATTTTACTTTACTTTTTCGCTTCCTTTCGACAGACAGACAGACAGACAGACAGACAGACAGACACACACACTCAGAGAGAGAGAGAGAGAGAGAGAGAGAGAGAAAGAGAAAGAGAGAGAGAGCGAGAGAGAGAGCGCGTGAGAGAGCGTGAGAGAGAGCGAGAGAGAGAGAGAAAGAGAGAGAGAGAAAGAGAGAAAGAGAGACAGAGAGAACAGGACCGGGAGAGAAAAATGCACCAAAGTTGATGGAGAGGGTTCATGGGTGAGGGACTGGAGGCCGACAGACAGACACCGGAGTGTTTTTTTCATTTTTTGCCCTCTCTCTTCCTCACACAGAGAGCTTGGAGGAGGCAGGAGGAACGGCGACACGAAAAGGTGAAAACAATGGCACACTTCGGAGGGCCGTGAGGACGAAACAAAAAAAAAAAAATCATAGGGCACACTGACATCGACTCAAGTCTGCAGCCGCGTCGCCATCTTGCCCTCCACCCCCGGAGCCGGAGACAGTGGGTTGTTGGGACGAATGAAGCGCTGCCTGGGGTCCCGGTTGTCCCGCTGAGCCATGGGACACGGGGCCCGCGTTTGTCTGAGCTTGAGACTGCGATTGCGCCTGCCCCGACCCTCCAGACTGGGACGAACCCCCCCCGGATGCTGACTGTCCGCCTCCCTGTGCCTGCCCGAAATTTGCCTGTCCGGGAAGAATCCTTGCAAGGTGATCCCGCACATCCTTCTCAGGAAGGAACTTCGATTTGTCAGGAGGATCTCCGTTGAAAAACTTCACTTGCCACTCCCCTGCTTCTGTGTCGAAAAACTGCCACCGACTTGTGGGAGCGGCACCGTTAGCGGTTTCCTGCTGTTCGATAAACCACAACTCTCTCTCTTGATGATAAAGCCACTTTCGCGCGTACAATTCAAATGCTGCATAGGCCTGCAGGGTGTCCCTGGGCATATTGTAGAAGATGTAGAAGAGGGTCTCGACTTGGAATTTTCCAAAATGGGAGACCTTCAGTTGAGGGGGGTTGGCGTAATAACAATGGGGAAGGAATCTCTCGGGCTCTTTTTTGCAGGGGTGGTCGCTGAATGGGGAGGCAAAAGTCAAATAGAGGGACTCAGGAGCGTTCAAGTCCAACCCGAGGGTTGTCAGGTCCATACCGAGAGCAAGGACATCCGAGAGGGGGTCACTTGTTCGGATTACATTCAAAATTCCTAGTAAACCAAAGTGCCTCCGATTGTGCGCCTTTGCTTCCTCTGTGGTTTCATACAGAATCTCTTCAAGTGGCAATTTCCCCCCCGCCTTACTTGAACTCTCCGCCTGTGGCTGCGGTGAGGACGACTGCTGCTGCTGCTGTGCCGCTGACGATTGTGCGGTCGGGGAGGCAGAAGGGACGGGGCCGTTGGTGGCAGGTGCCACCGTGCCGTTACTTGTCGGTGCTGAAGCAGAGGCCTCAGCAGAGCCCCCGCCCTCCATTTTGTGGACTGAAAGAGGAGAGGAGGACTCCTTTCGTCAAAATTTGGAGTGAGTGCTCAGTCAAATATTTGGTGGACGATCTCAACGAAAAACAAAGAAGTTCATGCTCTCACCTAAACGAGGAAAGGTGATCTGACGGGACAATCGTCAGTCGGGGGCAATAGTGAATGTACCTCATGCCTTTACACAGCATCAAGCGAAGCCGTCAACTTACAGCAACTGCGAGAGAAGTACAGACAGAGCCATTCAGAAGTCCCGACTCTTGGCATCTCTCTTCCGGGCCGTCTCCCCGTCGGACTCCATGCACGAAACCACAAATTGCAAAGTTTGAGCCGGCCCGCGCGGGCCCCGGCCGAGGCCATGCATGCGTTAAATTTGCATGCTGCGTGGCATGCCGGGGCCCAACAAAGCGATCGACGCTCGAGCATCAGCATTCAGTGAATTTCTGGCAGATGAGAAGATCAAAGCTTGTCCTTCCTGCGCCTCTTCAGTGTTCATTGGTGGTACAGGAAGGTTTCGTTTCGTGTTTTGCGGCGTGCGTGCGGGCTCGTGCGTGCGTGTTTTTCGGTGCGTAAGACTTTTGTGTCCACGAAAGTTCACGGAAGCCTCTGTGAAGTTGTGTGAACAAACGTGTGACCAACCGTGAAGGTTTTTCTGCGCTTTCAAAGAAATTGACTTTCCTAACGAGTGCCTCATCAGGCTTGTCTTGTGTTTGTCTTTTTTTGCCCTGGCGTTTTGGCAGAGGAAGTCTTTCTCCTTACTTAAGAGTACGGAGGTTTTCGTGTGGCGTAGTTGAAGCCCCGATTTCCCTCTCTATCTATTCTTTTGTGCCTTTGTGATCTTGTGCTGTTGACAAAATGATGAACCTCCAGCAATGGACGGAGGTGCCGGGGCAGATGTCAACAGGGGCTGAAAGTGCACCAGCAGCAGAAAACGGGGCTTCCACAGCAGCTCCAGCCACTCCCGCTCCGTCTGTCCCACAACAGCCGCAGCCCTCTTCTCGTGCGCCTCTGAATCCAGCGCCGTGGGAACCTCCTCCGGCAGGCTCCAGTCCGAGCCCAAGCACTGACTACCATTTCAAAGCTCGGAACCTGCAAGGAAACTGGCTGAGGGTATGCGCACAGTTCTTTTTGCTCCTTCAGTTGGTGACTCTCCCTTGAAAACACGGTTTATTCACTCTTGTCTTCTTTGCGTCTCCTGCTGTGTCTGCGCAGACCACTGCGTCGTGGGCGTACAATCCAGACGACGGGGTCTGGTATTGTGCAAGCGCCAGGATCTTCTTGAAGCCACTGAACCCTCCCCAATTCTTCGTGTACGATAACGTGACCAAACGGCAAATGAACGTCCGACTAACTCTCCAGCGAGCAAGGGAGATTGAAATAAGTCTCTCCGAACTTCGTCAGTTGTTTTCTCTTCCTTTCAGCCCAGGCTGTTTGATAGACTCTTGATTGCAACGGGTTGTTGATCTTCCTTGTTGCTCTCTCTTTTGCCATTTATCCTCTCTTTGAACGTTTCGTGTGCTTCACTTTCACCTGCACCCCGACTACGTTTCCTCTCTCTTGCTTATTCGTGAGATATCACGCCACAAAATCTTCGCGCGAAAGCAAAATCAACTGCCCCTTTTTTGAGACGTGGGTACCGGGGAAGGGCACTCCGGTGGAGACGGTTGCGTGATCTGTTTTTATTTCTTCTTGCCACGTGTTTTGACTTGTTTGCAGCTGACAGGGCGTACACGGAAGGCTTCCCTACCGATTTTCTCCCCGTGACGTCCTCCTGGCCCCCCGCCGCCCGGGTTGTTCCTGCCCTTCCTCTCCTCGAGCAGCACTCCGACTGCGTGGAGGTGAAGGTGCAGATCCGAGATGACGGCTTGCCTGTGTACTCTGCGAGGGACGATTTCTTTCAGTTGGAGTACACACCCGCACCCAACCAAGTGAACATCCCCCCAGAGAACAGACTCCTCACACAACTCGAGCAGATGCGGTCACCAGAGGTTAGAGCTCGGTACAGGCAGCATATGCAGAGACAGGAGGAGGAGCAGAGACAGAGGGACCTGGAGCTTACCCGCGTGCGTCTGGAGAGGCGCATCGGTTGGCTTCCCACCTGGTTCATCATGCGCATTCCGAACGGCGTCTCTTGGGCAGAGGCCCGTCTGCCCCCTGTGGAGGAGGCGGAACCTGAACTCCTGCCTGCGAACACCAACGCAGTCAACGCATTCTGCAGACTGCTGGACAAGAGGTCGGTCCGTTAGGGAGGGGTGAAGGAGAGGCGTGTGTAGCTTCAGCCGTCTTGTATGCACGCTGCTTTTGGCTCTGTCTGGCTTTTTTTTTTTTCGCTTCTTTCTCGTGTCTATGTGCGGAAAGCTCCTTTCTTCCTGTCACGAAGGGTTTCTATTTGGTGTCAACTGACTGTGCTTCCCCGACATGCAAAGACACAGACTGTGCTTCCCCGACATGCAAAGACATATAGACAACGCACCATCCATGCGTGAGCCTACTCATTGTCCATCTGCTCCGATGTTGACATGCAGGACTACCGTGGTAGCCTGGGCAGACGACGTGGGGCAGTGCTCCATCTGCATGGCCTCCGTCGGGTCTGAGGAGGTGGTCAGACTCCAGTGCTCCCACATGTTCCACAAGAAGGTGGGGGTCAAATCAATGTGAAGCCTTTCGGAATTGCATTCTCTTTTTGTTGGCCTTGATAATCAAACCGCCAAGAATGGATCGACTCGCGTCTCTTTGGTTCCTTCTTTCTTTCACTTGTCCTTTACCTCTAGCGCTGCCTCCCTCCCCACCTACCTTCTCTCCCGCCCCCACAGTATTTGTGACAGGGTATCTTTTTCTGACGCTCTTTGTTCCTCTCATGGTCGGTAGACGTGCGCTGTTTTGCTGGCTGGCTTTTTGAAATGCGTTGAACAAATGTGCATACACCCTGGACATGTGCTTCTTTCCCTTGTGGACTTTTGCGCTTCTTCTCCCTTCCTTCCTACAGTGCATGATCCGTTGGTGGCTTCATAAGCGCAAGCAAGGGAGCTCTGAGAGATTGGGGGCACGCAACGTCCCTGTGCCCTGCCCCATCTGCCGTGTGAATGTGAAGGAATTCCAACTCGCAAGGATCAAGTCTTGGACCTCAATGTTCTCTGAGTACTTCAAGAGAGAGGTGGGTGGGTGAATTGGGGACGGGCTGGGTCCGCTCGGGGGTGGGAAGGGTGTGTGTGAGGGGAGGGTCAGTGTTCTTGGTGTTCTCGTGTGTTTCTCTTGTCTTTCTTCGTTCGCAACTTCACATTTTGTCGGTCAGTTGCTCATCTGTTCCTTTCACCGCCCTCCCGCATTTTTTTCGTCGTAACGCCCTCTCAGTCTTATCGCAGCCGTTCGTTTTTCAGACGACAGATGCTTGTGAGAAGGACGGAGGTATCGACAAATCCCTCTCTGCTCTCCTTCCTCCCCTCCCGTCTTCCCTTCAGGAGAGCTGTAAAGCCTTCGAAGCGCACCAGAAGAAGTGCAGTTTCTGTCGCAATTTTGACTTCCGCAAGGAGCTGGCCAGCTCCAAAGGCTGGACGGTGCATCGGAAAGAGGCGATGAAGAGAATCGCCCACGAGAAGGCTCAGAGGATGACCGTTGATGAGATGCAGAGCTTCTTCGTCAGTCCAGTCACTCACTTACGCAGACAGGCAGCCAATTAGTGTACAGACAAATAGACACATACGCGGAACGAAAGGAAGTTGGGCAACTGATCTCTCTTCAGACAGAGAAACGTCTATTTGTGTCCCTGTCAGAACTGTGTGACGTCAGTCAGTTCGCAAGAAGGCGTGGAGTAGAACAGGCACGTGCAAGCTCAAGGGGAATGGATGAACGATGCTACTGAAGGAAGAGAATCTTTCGGAAGTGCCTTCCCTTTCAGAATTCAGTGGGGTGGCAAGGTTTTTTTTTTTCTGTGTCTAAGCTGCTCACTTTGGTTTTTCCTTCTTCGCTGTCTGTTGGTTGAAGAACGTCTACTGGAAGAGAAGTGAGTGCCTCAACTTTTTTTTCCTGTCCGAGGTAGTTTTTTTTTTTTTTCTCTCATTCGCCCCCCCTCCCTGTTCCCCCTCTCTGTTGAGTTCAAGCAGGCCTGTAGCGTTCCTTTTGAGACAGCGTTTGACTTTCTCTTCCCCGTGGTCGGTTTGTGCCTTTTTTTTTCTTTCGTGGGGGTGAAGGGGAGGGGGATAAGTGGTTTTCTGTAAGAATGCCTTTTCTCCCTTGCACCTTTCCTTTCGCTTGCTGATCAGAAGTGTCCGGCATTGTATTAATATGTTGTTCAAGTCGCATCCCTTTTGCCCAACGCCAGCATTGTAAATCCCCTCTCTCTCTCGTTCGATCCATTTTTCTGTGCAAGGTGTGCGTGCATGCGTGAGTGCTTGGGTGATGCGTTCTTCGGGTTTGTCCTTCTTCGTCTTTGTCTCCATCTTTCCTCCCTCCACTTTGGATTTGGTTGACGTCGGAGGCCCGTTCTCCCTCGCACGTGATGTTTCTCTTAATTCTGTCTTCTGATTTTTTGGCGTTGCTCTGCTCATTCCAACTTCATCATCCAGGGAGAGGAGACAGGTGCCGACGAAGCCTCCTCATCAAGAGAAGCCACCGTCGGTGGTGAGGGAGATACGAGCAGAGGAAGCCCAGGGCCACCCTCTTCTTCCTCTTCCTCAAACCGCCCCCCCCCAACTCCCCTTCATCTGCAAAAGAACCAGCAGCAGGAGGAGGAGGAGGAGGAGGAGGACAGTGACGAAGCACCAACCCCCGACCCATCACTGCCCATGTCCAACCCCCCCTCTGTGATGAGGGACTTGGAGGAAGAGGAAGAGGAAGAGGGAGAAGCCGGTGGGGACTCGTCTCCTTCTGCAGACAGGGAGAGAGAGAGCGAAGGGGAGAGAGAGACTCCCCCATCCCCCTCTACTGATTCTGTCGCTGCCCAGGTCTCTTCCGACCTACCCGAATCATCCACCAACCCGCAGCAGCAGCAGCAGCAGCCCAACCCAGAGACAGCAGAGGAAGGCCAGAGCCTTCCAAGCGCTGCAACAAACAGTACAGAGGGAGTGCCCGCAGCAACAGAAGGGGAGGATAGCCGTGCTTCTTCTTCTTCTTCTCCACGAGAGCATGAGCCCGCACCTCAGATTTCCTCTGTTTCCAATGCCAGTGCCTCTTCCTCGTCTTCTTCGTCTTCAGCAGAAGTTCCCCCCCCTCCACCCGATCTCGAGGCAGTGGCTGCCAGGGTTGCGGCAGGAGACAGGGATGAAAGCAAGAGGGCAGAAGAGGAAACTCTCTTTCCCCCCCAAGCGACCTCCTCAGCTTCAGCCTCAGCTTCCCAGCAGTTGCCCTCAGGCTCCACCACAGCACGCACACGCACGCCTGTCGAGTCTGCCTCTGCGTCTGTAGCCGGAGAGGCAGAGTCCCCGACAGAGAGGGCGGAGGAGCCTTCTTCCTCTTCTTCCTCCGGCAGTCGCCCTTCCTCTTCCCCTTTCCCTCCTGAGGGTGAGTCACAGGGGAATGAAGAGCAGAAGGAAGGAGAAAGAGCGAAAGATAAGGAGGGGGAAGCAGAAACAGGAAGGACCGGAGAAGACGAACCAAAGAGAGGGGAGTATGTTAGACCGAAACCAAAAGTCAAGATGCCCGATAGGAGACGGCGTGTCTTTCTCTTCCGTCCCCACTGTGCCTTCTCAATGGAGGTTCACATGGAGATGTGGCCTAGTGAGCAGAGGCGAGTGGTGGCCCAACCCTCAGGGGGGGCGTCGACAGCAGGGGCGGGTGCTGACAATCAACCCGCTGGGACTGGTGACTCCACCGCCGCCGTCCCCTCGGGTTCCGTCGTGCAGGGCTGAGGGGCGGGATCCCTTCTCGGCCTTCCAAAAGGGGGCAAGGGAAAGGAGAAGAAGAAGATGAATGCGTTTGTGTGCATCTGACTGATTGTCTCTCCCTTCTGTCCCATGAATGTTGAGCGTCACGCATCCCAGGCACTTGTCAGAACTTTTCAAACGTCCGTTCTGAGAAAGAATCTGTATGACTTTTCCCTCCGCATAGGTGTGAAGACAAAGGGATTGTGGCGGGGGAAGGGTTCGGGCGACTTCGCCCTTTTCTTTCCTCACTACTTCTTTGTTTCACCTTTAGAATCGGCCAGTCTCTTCCGTCTAATCAAACAAACAAACAGACTTATCCATCCGTCTCCTGACCGTGTTGCTTGAGGCGCATGAAATTGAGATTGATGGCAAGCAGTCAGCAGCCCGACTGGCATGAAGAGGAGGGCCCTCCCCCCCGGACTGTTTTTTTTCTTTTCTTGTCGCCCCAGAGAGGGGTCTCTGTCTCGTCTTTTCAGTCCATCCATTTCTGTATCGAGTGAAATTTCTCTCTTCTGGCATCGCATCGGTCCATCCTTTGATCGATCTACTGTTCCGGTTCATCTGTGCTCAGACGGATGGAGGGAGACGCATCGATTGAAGGCAATTGAATTGAATTGAATTGAAATGGAGGGTTTTCCTTTCTCTGCCTCTTCTTTTTTTCCTTTTCTTTCTTTCTTTGTCTCTCTGTTTGGTTATTTATTCTTTTCTCTGCGATTGCGTTCTTTTCTTCTACCTGTACGATGATGTCCTTCCTTTGTCTCTTGTTTCTCTCTTCACGCCGTGACTCCTCTTTTCCTGTTTGTATGCGCTGCGTGTGTAGAAAGAAAAGACAAAATGAAATGATGCGCTGGGCATGGATGGAGGGCAGCAAAAAGGAAACAAAAAAGATACGTGCCGAGAGAACAGAAGCAAGGAGAAGGAGGAAAACAAGAAAAAAACAGAAAACCGATTCTCAGTTTGCTCCAAGATATGCACACATGGAAAGAGACAGACCGTGCAACATAGGGCATGCATGGTACGGCTGAGGTTGGTTCGAGAGAATACTTGGAGCAGGTCGAGAGAAAGCGCTACTTCGTAGAGCCTCAGATCCCTCCCTGAGTTTTGTGGCTTTGCGTTCTGGAAGGGCAAGAGAGTCCTGGAAGGAAATCGGGTGTGGGATCGGTACGGACGCGGCCAGGTTCGCACGGGCAGGTGCACAGCTGACGGCGCTTGAACTGCTTGAAGAGAGCCTCAAAATTTGCCAGAAGTGTTTCGAGGTCTCTGGGTTGGAAGCGACCTTCCTGCACGGCAACGCTGAGGAGATTCTGGCCAAGCCCGCGACCACTTGCGAGAAGTTCGATCTCGTGTACTCCTTCGGTGTCATTCACCATAGAGGGGGACAAAGAGAGTAGAGGTTTATGGATCGATTGATTAGACTGCCCCTCTCTCTTTCCATATCCCACAGGTCCTGTCGATCGATCAAAAGGAATCTGTCCAAGGAGGGGATGAAGGTTCCCTTTCTTTTCTCCTTGGTTGCCTCAATTCGTCTTTGTCCTTCCGACTTTTTGTCAACGGAATGGAGTGGGCCTTTTCTTCCGATTCAACTGTCTGTCTTCGTCCTTCCTTTTGTCGCCCCAGCCGGGGTTGTGCCTGCCATCTGGCTGTGTTCACCCCCCCTTCCCTCGACCCTCATGTCGTTAGGTTCTCTCTCCATGCATCCTTTCTGCCCTTCACGGTAAACCCGCATGCATGCATTTAATGTTTGCAACAAGTCTCCTTCCCTTAAGACTGCGAAAAAATACTCCACGTCAAAAAGACAGGCCCGGATCAGAATGAAAACGGAAAAAAGAGAGAGAGAAACACACAGAAGAAAATCGAACGCAGAGACAGACACGCTCCCTAGAGGACGGAAAGAGGTTGGGTCATTTCACTAAGTGAGAGTCTGTGTCGTTTCTCTTTTTTGTGCATTTGACAGTATAATTGTCTACCTGTTTGTCCCCCCAGCCGAGGGATGCGCAAAGCAAGAGCAGACAGACCAGACCAATGAATGAATCCTCTTTTCTGTCTTTTGAACGACGGTCTTGAAGCGTAGACGTCCCTTTGCCTTTTCCTTTTCGTTGTCCTTTCCCTTTCTATCGCCCCCTCAGACAGTCAGTTAGCTTTCATCTTTAGACAATAGAAGCAGACAACTTAGGGTGGGTTGGGGTGGGGTGGGGTGGGGTGGCTTGAGATGGGCTCAAGTGTCTCTCTGTTGCTTGATACGCTCATGAGTTGCATGCTTCTTGGGTGCTCGTTAAGGAATGACTGAATGTGTTGCTTGCTGCCCTTGCAAACGTCACCACTCACTATGGAGAAGCGATTGGTGCATCAAGTCATCTCGTTCTGTCTTTTTCAGTGTTGATGTTCTTGTAAAAATCAGTCAGCATGGGAAACCTATGCCCCTAGTGACTCGATTTGAGGGCGTGAGAGAATTCCCCTTCCTGGACAGGCATGGGGTATGGAAAGAAAGAGAAAGGCGTGATGATTGTGAGACAAAAGACGCAAAGATGCGCCTCCTTGCGGCCAGGGAGAAAACAGGAGGGAGCGAAAGGAGGGACAGAACATGCGAAGGGGTTCTTTCTGTTCTGTTGGTTCTTTTCTAGAGAAATTTGGTGAGTCAGAAATAGACAGATTAGGTTTTCTTTTCTTTTGCTTATTGATTTGCTGCAACTTTGACGGTAAGAAGAGCGTGCATGCGCGTTGAGTCTCTTTGAAAGCGGGTGGGGAAACCGCCCACTTCGCCATGCAGGCAGGACGATACGCAGCACGAAAAGGAGGGAACGACAAGAGAAGGTGTAAACCAACCGTCTTCTCCTGCCCAACGTTCAGAGCACTCCTCGGAAAAGTGGGCAGGCGACAAGGCGGCGGCCCACGAATTTCAACGCCATGCAGCTGCCACCCAGGTTTCCTGGAATCCTTCCGTACGAAAAAAGGCACTCGCCTATTCGATTAAGCACCATGCAGAAGTTCGGAAAAGGAAAGAGGACAAATAGATACCTTCGATCGATAAAGCTGCAGATGCACGGTTCGTCTGGTCGAAAACGCGCACATCACATCCTTTGCTTCACAACATGTGAAGCTGATGCAAGAGACGCATACAGAGCGGTCGCATGCATGCATGTAGCTGTATCCTCCTTTCTTTGTTTCCTGTCCGTCTCTGCAATTAAGGCTTGGGTGATAACCCCGCATATACCAGGAGGTGCTTCAGTGCGGCCACACCGTCCAGCACGCACGCGCAGTGTCATGCCTCAATTGAGAGCCAGCCCGCCACAACCGCCAAGCCTGGTGTTCGAACAGCAATCTTGATGGAGAGTCATTGGAGACGTTTGGCATAGTTAGAAACATTTAAGTGGAATGGGTCCAACTTTTCGTGGCGACATGCGAACTCGGAACTTCCATGACAAACATATATATGTACAATATTGTTACATTGTTTTTGAATGGGAAAGTGAATGACGAAAGGAGAGAAATAAATTAAAGCACATGTGAGATGTTTAAACAATAAATATATACAAATCCTGTTATTAAGGTAAGCTTAGTTAAACCATATTAATTTAGAGCTAAGTCGTCTAGCTAGTGCTAAAATATGTAATTTTCAAACATTTTGATTATGTAATTCATGAGTTTTTGTACACTGTGCTGTTAGGAGTAACCAACTTAGCTTGGTTACCGAGACGGCCGTTAGGCCGCTTGGTAACCATTTTTATGGTTACGGTAATCGTGCAGAGTCACATTGATTACCGTTGTTTCGCTAACCAAAACAGTGGTAATCGTTCTTTTAAGTAAAACAAATTAGTGGGTAAATCAAGTACTAAAGATAGGCTTATAAAGTTTTCTTTAAGAATTTTTTATGTTTAGAACTATGTGCCAGTGTAAGTATGTGTAAGTTAAAGTCAAGTTCTTGATATTATAGAAACAACTTAGATAAAAAAAGTTTAAAAATAATATAAAATTATATTTTTTACGTCGTATACTGTACTTGTACACAGTTTTTAAAGATGCGTTTCTCCTATATTAGATCTTGATGCAACACATTTGTAGGCAGATACAGCCAGATTACCGCGGTAGTAGTAATCCTTCAGACCCCCCTAGTTACCAAGTTTTGGTTACCAATTTGATAGTAACCAAAAGCTTTCTGGGAAGGGCCAGTAGTTACTCCTAACAGTATAGTGTAAGTTTTTGTTTTTTATCACTAGGTATAACTAGGTTATCATAACATCAGTTCTGGTCTAAAATAGTTTAAATCTAGAGTTATAGCATTTAGTAGCATTACTTTGTCTTACTTTCATAACGTAATTTTATCAGACTTAAACAAAAAATGATTTATGTGACATACCATTGATGATACCAATTAGTAGCTCCACTTTTTATCAATTTTTGAGTCTTTCCTGGTGAATCAATACTGATCATTATCAGATATGGTAGTTTTAGCGGAGCGACACAGACAAAATATTGGAAGCGGAGCCGGAACTAAGGCTCAGCCGTAGATAGCCCGAAAACAAGCGACGGCCTACGATAGCGGTGCTTGCTGTGTCTGCGTTCCTCGGTTGGCGCCGCCTAAGGTGTCACAGATATAGCTATTTTGCCCTCCGAGGCTTAAGGAGCGCGCGCGTAGAATCAGAAATTCTCTGAATGTCACAGAAATCGGAAAGGGTTTCTGAACGTCAGCTCTTGGCTTCGAGGCAACAAGGAAGAGAGTCGCTCAATCTGTATGCTCAGGGTAGCAGATACCTTAGAAAGAATCCGAAATTTACTGTTGGTTGGCTGTTTGGCCAGCAGAAAGGGCAGGTGGAGCAAGTAAAAGGCTCACCGTGTCATTGTCACCCTCTGAGACTGGCTGGAGGGCAGATTGTTGCTCAAGGCTGTCAACAGATCGAACAAGTCAGTCAGAGCAAGCCTATCTAAGCAGGGTCTTTCTGAAAGAGAGCGTACAGCCTGGAGCTAAGAAAACATCTATATAATGTGTGCACGGTGTGTTCTGCATACAGGTTATCAAAGAGGTGCTCAATGCTGACACCAGAGATGGTGAAGAAGGACGGCGACAAGGCTAACCCCCCGAAAGAGGAGCAGACCCTCCAGACGGGAAAGAAGGTCGTTCTCCCGAAGAAGGGTCAAGCGAAAGGAAAGGGAGCGGCGAAACCAGATGAGTCAAAGAAGCCCCAGGAAAGTGAGAAACAGAAGAAAGACCCTAGGACTCCTAAAGCAGAGGTGTCTGCTCAACAGACGCAGAGGGGAGCAAAGAGAAAGAGAGGAGAGGAGAAGAAGGTAGAGGAGAAAGGGAAGGAACAACCCCCAGTTCAGGTGGTTGAGAGCGATAGCGAGCTCGACGCCATCCCTTAGAAAAAGAGGAAGGAGGAGTTGAAGAAGAAAAAAGGGGGTAAAGTTATTGAGGAGAAGGAGTCCGACCCTGATAGTTCAGAGGACTTATCGAATTCCTCTTCATCATCAGACGAGGATGGTCCCTACTCAGGGGAGCATGCAGGTCAGCACCATCGTGTTGATGAGGGTAAAAGGGAAGGGGTTAGAGAGACATTGCAGGAGCAGGTACAGAGAATGCTTAACTCGATCGGGCATTTTCACTCAGCCCCCGTGCCCACACAGGATGCAACATTGGTCCTCCCGACCGAGGGATGAATCGCACAGGCATTGATCAAGTTGTTCAGCAGAGAGCAGAAAAAAGCAGGGGGGGCTACTGGCTACAACTTTTCGGACCCACCCATGGTAGGGCGATCATGGACAGCAAAGAGATCAAAGTGGGCCACTCAGGTAGAAGAAGCACTCGCTAGAGGGGACAAACGCAAAGCCGTGCAATGCACAATGAAGGCAGTCGCAGCAGACAAGGTTGTGTGTTTCTTAGGGGCCTTGGATACAGACAGGGTCCTCCAAAAGATGGCTCTGTCCGCCATGGGAGAGGCCCTCGAAGCCATCGCCGACGGAACCCCCCGCCTTCTTCACGTCTCCGACATGATTGCACCGCTAGTATGGGATCTGGCAAAGTGGGTAGCAGCGTGTGACAGGGGGGTACATGGCGGGGGCAGCTTTTCTAGCCGGGGACGGGGAGGCTATGGGGGGAATAGAACACCAGCAAGCAGATGGGTCCCGGAGACGCAACCCCATTCAGGGGGAGGAAGTCAACCAATGGGTTGGGGTGGGGCAGCAGGAGCAGCGTCCACTACCCGACCTTCTCCATTGAATTTCGTCAGACAGCCACTCTCGAACCAGGTGCAGGTAGGGCCTAAGTGCGGACCCTGTTGCTACCTGAGAGCGAGGATGCCGGGTCATGATGGCAGAAAGACAGACCATGCTCCAGACAAATGCCCAGTCAAAAAAGCAGCAGAGGCGAAGGGGACCAACACAGTCAGAGGAAACGCGAAGTTTGAGAAGCAGGCGGCAGAGAAGAGATAGCGCCAGGGGTTGTGAGCAATGCGCTATCAGTAAGAAAGGGGAAAGGCAGCAGACCGAACGGGGTTGAATGACCATCATGGTCTAGGCTAAATGAGTCTGAACATTAGTTGACTGACTCGGTATGTTTGTGTGCAGAACTGTCCTCTACCAACCTAGCAAGGAATTTAGTGCATGAGGTGAATACGCTGCACTACTGGCAGGACCTTACCGTCAACGTCCTACGATTTTCCCCCCCCGATGCATAATCAACGTATGCGAGGATGTGTCTGCGTATGACTGCCAGCAACAGGACATTAGTGGTCAAAAGGGTTGTGTTGATTCATATTGGGGCAATGCCATGAGAGAACGAGGGAGTGTTCAGGAGGTTAGAGAGTCTAAACTGGAAAGAGAAAGTGAAAGTGGCAACGGTCGATTGGCCGTCAAAGGCGTCTGTCAGTTCTCATACTGTTGTTGAGCGAGGACTGACAAGAGGTCATGAATGGTGTTAAACACGGACTCCGAGTCTGTAGACGGAGGTCTGAGATAGAGCTGAGTGTATGAGTAACCGAGCAGCCTAAATGGGGTCATAAAGGGCGAGGATGAATTGAGTGAGAGACGATACCCAATTTCCTGTGCGGTTTAGAACAGTTAAGCATAAATAGCCTACCGTCGGAGGTCACAACGGGACCTTTGAACGGGTTCATGTCGCAAGAGTATGAACGAGGGCGAGGCATCGATATGCAATATATCTTTGTTGGATCGATGCAAAACCTTACAAAACCTAGTGCGAGGCAAACAAGAAAGTAATGACTTAACTAATAGACAATACATTTAGATCTGTTTAGATCATGTAGAAGGTTAACGTTAAATAAGGAAATAGTTAACAGTCTACATGATCAAACAAAAAAAAAAGTGAGGAAGAAAAAATAAAATTACTACAACAATATGTAAAAAAGTGTTTGATGTAAGATACAATAATTGATAAATATATAAATTATCGAATGCAGGTCCCTCGAAGTTGATAGGACTTCAGAAAGACCAAATGGAAAGACTCTACTTCGAGGATGATGATGATGATGAGGGTGAATCAATAGGAGAACCGTGGGTAATATCACGAAAAGGGGATCTACTGCCCTTACTAGTAAGCAGATGGCCAATGCAATTGAGGGAGTGGCGCCTACCAGAGCCGTTGGTACCCCCACTAGCAGGGTGGATCAGTGTGGACCGGTGGGAGAAGGGGCCGCAAATGAAAACGGATATTATGTAAGAGATGGGATTGCATGCAACAGTAGTAAAAGGACTCAAAGAAGGGTTTCATATCCCACTGAGGTGGTGGCCTGAGAGGCATCACTAAAAAAATTATTTGTCTTTGTTTGAGTTTGGATCGAAAGTAGAAGAAGAATTTAAAAGATTAGTTAACGAGGGAATAATTGAGAAGTATAAAAAAATTCCCTACATTGTTTCCCCTCTAGGGGCAGTCCCAAAAGCAGATACAGGCAAACCGCGCGTCATAGTAGATATGACGGCATCGGACATTAACCACGCCATTCAAGACACAATGATGAGACTCCCATTGATCAGACATGGGCTGAGGAGCCTACCCCCCGGAGGGTATATGGCAAAACTGGACCTCCAGGATGGGTATTTCTATATCAGAATCCACCCAGACCATGTTGATCTGTTGGGTTTCTACAACCTATTTGATAAAGAGTTTTATAGATACCGGGTACTTTGTTTTGGCCTGAAGTTTGTGCTATTCCTATTTCAAGGAGTCATGAAGTATATTCAAGCTTTATTCCACCGCCACGGCTTGAACTCGGCAAAGATCATATCATTGACATATATTGATAACTTTTGGATTAGCACAGAGATAAGAGAAGAGTGTGAGGAAGCAATGAACCTTGCACTAGCACTATTGGAAAAAATGGGGTGGAAAGTTAAGGTAAGTAAGACAGTGGGGCCAGCATAAAGGCTCGAGTTTACAGGCATTGGAGTAGATTTGAAGCGGTTGCTTCTATTTATTTCAGAAAAAAAACAAGAGAAAGCTTTGGCAAGAATTTGGGAAGTGAGAGAAGAAGTAGCCAAGCATGAGGGGTTAGTTACAGTGGCAACATTGTTGAGGATGGTTGGCCTACTGAACCACCTCCGGCTTATTGTCACACATGGATGGCAACATTTGTCGCCATTTTGGAAAGAGGTAGCCCCCATTAAACAACCCAAATCCAAAACCAAATGGCGGAAGTGGAAGAGAACTGAAATAAAATTGTCAGAAGAAATGAGTGAGGCACTCCGCTGGTGGCAGCTAGCGCTACAAGCAAGCCCCACGAGACGTTTATATCTTACTCTGACAGGAGGAGTAGATACGTGGGAGGCAGATTGGCTGCCAGATTGGAAGTTGTGTAACATCCCCAAGGGGGTCCAATGTCAAGTAATTACAAGTGATGCCGTAGGACCAGGGGGTGGAGCCCTCTGGAAAAACACTCCGATCTGGTAGGAGTGGTCAGAGGCTTATTGATACACCACAAACTCATCAAATTGGAAAGAAGCAAAAACGGCAGCAACTGCCCTGAAAATATTTGCTAACCGCTACCCAAATAAGTTTAGAGGGTCAAAAGTTGTTATCAGATCCAATAATTCAACCACTGTACGGATTGTTAACAAATGTTACAGTAGGGCAGGGGCTTTAGGGCAAATAGTTGAAGAAATACATTGTCAAGCAATCGAGAGACGGTTCAAGATGGAAGTAGTTGCAACTCATATTCTGAAAGAATAAAATTCTACAGCTGACTTCCTATCACGGCTGGGGGCAATCTGTTTGCAGTCTGAAAAACTGCAAGACGGAGTAATCAGACACATCAAGCATCAACTTCAGATGCTAAAACCAGAAATCAGGAAGAAATTGGAGGGAAAACAAATTGACATTCGTTGCTCGGGGTAGATGAATACAAATC
This sequence comes from Chromera velia, assembly GCA_018398765.1. Taxonomy (NCBI): domain Eukaryota; family Chromeraceae; genus Chromera; species Chromera velia. Next base: position 4,875 of record JAHBMJ010005859.1, on the reverse strand, counting down.
AGCACTAAATAAATCACAGGAACCGAGAGTGCTGGTCTTTCTGTCCGCAGTGTGGCAGTGCGTGAAGCAGCCTAGCATTCAGTCGGATGGAGCCCCAATGCTAGCCCTGACGTCAATATGCTTGCACCGCATGCTAAAGGGGAGTAAAATATTCAAAGTTCAAGACCCGTTAGAGTTATCAGCCCCCCAAGATGAAGATTCTGAAGAAGAAGGCGGATGGAAGCTTGAAGTGCAGCGAGGGGAAGTGTTGAAAGAAGAATGGGAAGCAAGATTGTTGTTCACTTAAAAAAAAAAAAAAGTTGTAGAGGGCACCCGTGGTACTATAGTTTGCCGAGACTGTGTGTCAGTTGAGGAAGTAATGTAAAACGGTTGCATGCTCATCATACAAGAAAAAAATATGTGAAAGAGTGGGCATAGTAGATACAAACTAAATAGACCTATGCATAAGCATTGGCTCAGTTTAAACTCATTATATTAATGAAATAAACATAAGATTATATATCTCAATAAAGGGGAGTGCAAGTCGGATATGTGGACGTAACACATTAACCGTTTTAAACAAGTCTCTCTGCGTAAAATAATTTGCAGGTAGTGAATGCGCCTCCGAGTTGCCGGGGAGTAGCCAGGGGAAAGACCGTCATGGTCTTCGAAGTTTAGAAAGACGGCGATCATGTCGTCAATCAGCTCTACCCCTGAAACTACAGAAGGAAGGATACTCATCAATGGAACAGATTATTGAGGAAATAAAAGAACCAGTGGGGTCTACCCCACTAGACGTATTAGCGGAGACAGCGTGGGAGTTAGAAAGGGGTGTATTAGAGGAGAATACAAAAAAAAGATATAAATACGCGATAAAAAAGCTGAGAGGGTCAAACTCGGAATTGCTGCTTATGAACACAATTAATAAAGTGAAAATTGGATTTGTCCATCTGAAAGGGAAAAAAGGAGGAGAGAGAGGAAGACTGGGAGGAGCAGTGCATTAGTAGTACCATTGTCATGGGTTGTCACCTCCACCCCTTGATGCACCCGAGTTATATTATTTCTGGAGGGGGTTGAAGAAGTCGATGGACAAAAGAGTGAAAGAGAAATTCACGTTAAAGTTGGAAGAAATAGATAAATTAATAGAGCACTGGTCAAAAGAAAAGAGGCTGGATGGGGTCAGGAATGCAGCAATTACAGTCCTATCCTTCTTTCCAGTAAAGAGAGTGGGAGAAGTGTTACATCTTCAAAGAGGGGATGTAGACATCAGAAAAAAGACAGACCCACCTCTAGCAGCAGTGAAAATTCACAGATCGAAGGGAGATACATGGAGACGGGGACGGATTGCTCCTATTCCTCTGTAGTCGAGGGAAGGAAAACCTAGAGGGCAGATTCTGATTTAATACATGAAAATTGCGCCAAAAGAAGGGAACTTTTTTCAAAATATGGATGCTAGGGGGAAGAGGTGGACGGAAAAAGAGTTCAGAAGGGATGTGTGGCAGAGAGCTTTGCGGAAAACAATTGAGAAAGTGCTTTCGGGTCGAAATCCGACAGATTTCACAACATACTCACTCAGAGCAAGCGGGCATACAGCAACCAGAAGGGCCAAGATCCCAGTGGATGTCGGGATCGACCTTTTAGGTCACAGCAGTATGAATGCATGGATGGCTTATGGAAAGCAAAACACAGAAGAGCAAGTAAAATATGCTGCAAAACTGTGAGGAGAAGGAGAGGGTTATTTAGCCGAAGGGGCAAACTTATGGTTAACAATGTTGGAGATGTAAATATCGAGGGTCTGACGCCACCTGATCATGAGACTAACTTGCACCAAAGTTACCAGACTACAGATCGACTCTTATATGCCGAACCTTAAAGTAAGTCAACAGCTGATTATACTAACACATACATATTGATATTTTCATTGATAGGGGGTAAAATAATGTTAAAAATCTAATTCTGTCAGCAATTTTATTACATGCCCCACACCTAATAATATCAGTGTGCACAACCCCAAAATTTTATACATAGAATTGGATATTATATTAGCCGGCTGCGGAAAAAATTTCAAATAATGGGAGGTAGACTCGGGCTACCTCCCGATATGTGACCTCGGAGATTTGTAGGGGTGTGGGGGTGTGAGGGCGGAGAAGCCTACCCCGTTGGTAACGGTGGCCTGCCAAAGAGCCCATGGTAGGCTAGTGTCGCTAGCGGGCGTACCCTAGGATGGCAGATAAACCAGACCTAGGTCATAAACAGTAGAGTACGTAGTAGGGCACGGAGGCTGGGATAGTAGTTCTGGTGGAGCGACACAGAAAAAATATTGGAAGCGGAGCCGGAACTAAGGCTCAGCTATAGATAACTTGAAAACAAGCGACGGCCTACGACGGCGGTGCCTGCTGTGTCTGCGTTTCTTGGTTGGCGCCGCCTAAGGTGTCACAGATATAGCTATTTTGCCCTCTGAGGCTTAAGGAGCGCGCGCGTAGAATCAGAAATTCTCTGAATATCACAGAAATTGGGAAGGGTTTCTGAATGTCAGCTCTTGGCCTTGAGGCAACAAGGAAGAGAGTCGCTCAATCTGTATGCTCGGGGTAGCGGATACCTCAGAAAGAATCCGAAATTTACCTACCTACCCTCCTGGTAGATCTCCGGGCCCGGCCTGAATTCTAGTCTGGGCAAGCACTGAGACGGTGTCCCGGTGCACCGTTCATCATAACTGGTTGGGTGTGTCTATCATATCATATAAAGATGTGAGTATGCTAGATCGAAGGCGGAGAGGCCTACCCCGCTGGCAACGGTGGCCTGCCAAAGGGCTCATAGTAAGCTAGTGTCGCTAGCAGGTATGCCCTAGGCTGGATCATAGCTGATTATACTGCCGATTTTAAGTAAAATTCTTAGGATTAGGATTACCAAATATATTTTGACTTACAATTTTTGAGTTCTCGGATTCAAAGACTCCGAGGCTGCAAGCATACATGACTGCACGTCTGGCGCTATTCTTCGCTATCCAGTGCGAGTCGATCCGCCACTATAGCAAATTTCATCACACTTTGCCCATTTTGTGGTGGTCCGCGCAAGCGAAAAATTAAGCACAGGCAATTATGGGGCCACGAGCTTGACTGAGCTTGACTTGTTTCATCACATGCATGCAAATTAAACTGCATGCATGCAATAATCAGATATATACAACTCTCCCAATCAGTAAGTTTAAAGGAATGAAGCTTCCTTCAGATGTCAAGTGGTGATTCTACACGTTGCAAAGGCTCCATAAGTATAAAACAGACCCTGATGCATATAGCAGAACCAAATTCCGTCAAATGTTTTTTTGAAATAAAGAACGATGAAGATAGACAGTAGGCAGGGCTGGTTTCATGGCTGGGCAAACTGGCGAATGTCTTCTTTCCAATATTATAGCCCTGTCCGTGACTTTGCCTATCCTGTCTTCTTGTTGAAAGAAGGGAAACGTAGAAGTAGGACAGAAGTTCTTGAAACAATAGTTTCTATTCCAATTCAACAGCTTGTCAGTTGGTCGCTTGAAGAGCTTGTTTGTCAGCAGCCCGTCTCTTCCTTTTCTCTTCCTTCTCCTTCTGAAGTTCCCACGCACCAAGACAAGAGGAGTCTTAGTTGTGAGCTGCGGGGGCACATCATCATGGGGAAAAAGCCTGCTGCTTCCCTCTTGCCCCTTTGCGTACTTTTACGAGCAGTGTGGACATGTTTGGGCTTTTTTTTGGGAGGAACGGATGCAACGGAAGGGCCTGAAAAAGTTCAAAAATGGATACTGGAGATCGAACCTGGAGGTTGATCACTTAGTCGATGTACTGGATAGCAACTACCCCCACCGACTATGCAAATTGGACCTAGTCTCTATTCCCCAGCCACAGTGGCAGAGCCGATTTGACGCTATATGTAAAGAAGCTGCAGTGTGCCGCCTAGTATGTGTGCTCTGCCATGAACGCCCGGGCCGCACAGCCTATGAATGGTTAGCCAGAAGTACCCCCCCAAGGCTAGTTTTTGTATGAAAAATTCAAAGTGGGCAAAGTGTGATGAAATATACGGTGTAAATTTTCTTTTTCATTTTTTGCAGAAACTATGAACGTAGAACACACAGGTTTTGGCATACATATAGGTGTGTCTCTCCCCTTTTTTTTGTTAGCCTCTTTGCTCAGCTGTTGTTTAGTCAAGCTGAAGAAGAAGGCCGGCCTCCACCTGTATCAATGACATATTGAATTTTTTTAGGCATGCTGCGAGCAAAGGACAGTTTAAGAGACTGATTGTCCTTAAACTGATCCCATGTTACCTCGACCACTTTTTTCAATTCATCAATAGATGAATACACTTTGTTTCGCCCATACACCTTCCCTTTAAGCCATGCAATCACTTCTTCTACAGGTTGTGTATCAGGGGAATAAGGGGGCTGCATGTCCGACGAGAATGATTCCTCTATCTTTACAAAACTTTTTTGTCAGACGCGCTCTATGCCCTGGTGTATTATCATGCATCAAATGAATCAGATCCTTCCTTTTGCTCATCAGTTTGCCCAAAAAGTCTGTATAAACTTCCTTTGTCACTCCTTTGCAAATCAACATCTTTGTTGGGCGGTCTTTGCTGGCAGAGAAAGCAATGATGCATGTGAAGCCTTGTCTTTCTTGATGCAAATACAGTCTGTAAAGATCTGATCCCTTAATTCTCCACATTTTCTTTACTCCTCCCTTTCTTTCCATCTTGAAATGTGTTTCATCTACAAACACACAGCGATCCCAATCCCAATTGTATGCTTGTGTCTTGTATGCCCACTGCAGGCACTCTTTCTTCGTTTCTTTGCTGATGAGAGGATGTGAAGGTGGCTTTACAAACTCAATTCGACTTTGTATACGTTTCTTCATATGATTGTAGACCGTA
>JAHBMJ010005858.1:49097-63201 GCA_018398765.1 Chromera velia | reverse complement strand
CTTGAATTTCTTCATGACGCTGTCCTCTTTTTCGTTTCCCTCCTCTACAGATGTAGCCTCCAAATTCCGCTTTCTGGATTCAGATTGACTGCCACCCTGAGCCTGCCTGAGACTCTTCTTCAGACAGACACAGTCCCGTCTCCGCTGTCTCCTTCAACCACCAGGCGAACATCCATTGAGCTGTCGTCTCCTGATTTCGCCCCCCTGAGTCTAGCTCTGCCCCCGGGAAGCCAGAACACCCTCTCACTCTGTTCAGCTTGTCTCATTGCTGTTCTATCCCTAGAGGAAGGCCGCGCGGTCTGGCCTTCCAAAGGCCCAGAAATGTTTCCTCTTCCTTCTCCCCCAGTGGCCCCGCCTTCGCCCAAGGCCTCATCCAGAACATCCGTGTTCTCTTCCACAGCACCCATTTCAAGAAGGGCATCTGATACTTCTGCATCCCCCATCGCCTGAACTGTATCTGCACCCGAGTTTTGTTTGTTGTCCCCCGGGGCCCCCGCACCGCTCCCACCTGTTCCGGCTCCCCCCACACCGTCTCCACCCTGACCCCCCACGATCACAAGGGACCCCCCTTCACCAACAATAATTGTCGTCCCGGGAGGGAACACGACGTCTCCTCCGGATCCGCCTACACCGTTTCCGCCTACACCAGCACCTCCTTGACCACTTCCACTACCCCCACCGCCTCTACCCCCGCCACTTCCACCGCCACCGCCACCTCTACCTCCCCCACCACGGCCACCACCTCCACCCCACCTCCCACCCCCACCACCACCCCAACGCCCTCCTCCTCTTCCTGTCCCCCACCGTCCCCGTCTACCCCAGCGCCTTCTTCTCCACCCCCATCCCATGAACTTGTCGACCTCTCCATTTTCTTCCAGCGTCTCACCAGCAGAGGCAGAGACAGCCCCGCCGCCTCCACCGGGAAGAAAGCTCTCAGAGGCGCTGCACGAGAAGCCCCCGACCGGATGCCAATTGCACTGGTCAGGTTCAACATTGCAGCACGCTGTAGGGCCACACGGCAAAGGACAGTCAGAGCTTGCCTCTCTCCCAAACGTCAAATCATTTGTTGGTGGGTTCGCTTCTGTGAGCAAGAAGAGGCCCAGAAGAAGGGATGCGGCCAGGCGTGACATCACACTCGCTTGATCGGATCAGAAGATGTGGACTTGGTTGAAGGGGAGACACACGATTGAAGATCTCAGGCCGTTTCACAAAAACGGTCGATCAATCTTATAGGGCGAAGCAAGGGTTTTTCTGATCAATCTGCTCAGTTTCAATGGCAGAGGAGAATTCTTGATACGTTCCGTGAGGCTGTATATTTGTGCATGTCAAGCTGGGGCTTTATAAAGCAGTTGAGGCGGGAAGTGATCGGGAAGTGTTGTGGCATGTTTTCCGGCAAGAGATATGATTTGAGGCGATTTTTGCAAGGGCACTCCGGTTCATGCATGCATGGTTCATGCAACGCGCAGCGGGCGCTGCGTGCATGGGGCGCGCGCGGCGCGCGCCGAATTAACCGGGCGCGGGCGGCGGGCCCGCGAAGTGGGCCCCGCCCCTGGGGGCGGCGCCACATGCATATATATATGCATATATGGCCCGCGTGTGCACGCGGACTTCGCCGCGCCGCCACCGCGCGGTCAGATTACTGAATTGACTGACCTTAATTCCACGCATGCGTGAGTTCAGGGCCAACTTCAGGCCGCATCATTCTGATACTGGTATGGCGCCATGCATGAACCAACTTCTATACATATACTGATACTGGCATGAAGCTTTGACCGAGTCTGATCACTTCGATCTGTGCCAGGGTCTTTAGGACGCAGGCAGGGGACCAGTACAAGCAATGAGGAGACGACTAGCCGTGACTTCTGATGTCGAGCTATTAAAGGCCTAGCTGAAGAAAGGCGGCTTCAAAGGCCCGCAAGAAATTTAACGACACGTCGGTGTAAGAAGAGGACCCAGAAGTCTTGCAAGCATTGAACGAACACCCAGTGCTGTAGACAAGCCGTCATCCAAGATCCTGTTGTCTGCACGCGCATTGAACAATTGGGCAAGAGCGGTTGAAAGAAACTTGAGCCGTTTGGATATATATCCTCTCTAACATACGGTGAATTTGGAACACCAAAAGACCGTCCAAGTGTGCAGGTCCAAGCTTCAAGCTCGTGCGCATCATACTTGCTTGACCAAAAACCGGCATTGAACCCACAGGAAACGCCTAAGCCGGCAGAAAACGCTGTGACAATACTTGCAGGGCAGTCGACGGCAAAATGGCGGCCCAGGATACATCTGCCCATCCTGTGAGAGTGCTCATCATGTCGTTTGGGTACCGCTTTGGAAAACCTGCTACCTCCCTGACGTACAATGCTCGATGTGTTTCAGGACCTCCGGCATCTCTGAGGCGAGGGCCCCGCGGAGGGGACAGAACGGGGCATAGCAGGGACATTCAGCAATGGGTCCTCGAACAGAAAGAGTACGCAGGCATGTTGGAGACTGCGGAGGAAGAAATCATGCGCCTGGTCACGCGCGAGCTGGAACAAGTGCCAGCTGCTGAAGCAGGTCCAGGCCGGGTGCGGGAAGGACCTTCAGATGCTGCCCAGACTGAGGGTGGAGAGGCCCAGCCGCACATTGGTGAATCAAGTCAGAGAACAGAGAGAGAAGAAACAAGTACGCGAAATTCGGAGAAACAAGAGGAATTGGAAGGTCCGGAACAGCTTGCCTCAGAGACTCAATCTGAAACAAAAAGCGATTCTGTGTGCATCAGTGAAGGTTTAGCTCTCAGTGAATCTGAGGAGGACAAGGAGGGGGGCCCGGAAGAAGGGCAGACTGCCGTCGTTGTTGGCTTTGGGTGCGATCACGGTCGCCATCGATCTGTTGCGCTTGTTGAGCTCCTGGCAGCACGGTTGCCGGAAAAGCTGCCCAAAGGAAAATGTGAGGTCCAGGTACACCATCGCGATCTACAACGCAAAGACTGTAAGCGGAAAGATAAGAGATCAAAAGAGAAGAGACGGGGAAACAAAAGTGACTATGAACAATAAGAAAGAGTCGGAGACTTCAACTCTTTTTCAGTACAAAGGTGGGGCCGGTTTGCTAATCTGATTTGCGAACAACCATAAAAAACCTTGAAAGGAAGAACAAATACACTAGCTGGCATGACTACCAAATCATTGAATAACGAATTGTCAACATACGGTCAAAAAAGCATAACCGGCTTTTCTTAGTAGAACAGTTTGATTTAATTCTCTTCAACAATTTCGATGATTCAATTCACAATCTGGATTGTGCTTTTGTTTCTAAATTTATTCCGTAGCCTAGTCCATAGCATGCTTACAACACATTTTAGAATGCGTTTCATGCTAGGTTACATGATAGCTAGTATAGTATAAACTGATTGTGTTTCCATAAATTTAAAACTTTTAAACCTGCAGATTATATTAAAGAATGTCCGGTGGAATGTGTCCGAATGTCCGGTGAAAAAGTCTGGTTTAATACTGGACATTTTGACGTATACCTTTTTCAAAAATCAACCTACCATTTTGAAAAAGGCCGATTGGTGGATCTCAAGAAGTATATATAGAGTATAAAGCTGAAAATTGGTGTACAAAGTGGCCCTTTTTAAGCGGGCTTAAAGCATCTAGAAGCAAACACTAAGTTTTGATATTAGGACGGAAGTATGAGGAAATTAAAGACTTTAAAAGCATTCCCGTTTTAAACCAAAACAACATACCATGCCTGGCTATGATGCTGCTGCATTGATATAGCATACTATCCATATACGTAGAACATTGAAGTAGTATATGTAACCAAACGTTAGATGCCTTTCATACCATGATATGTAAAAACGCATATCAATAGCGATAACCCAGGTGATAACGCAGCTTCATCATCATGCAGTCAGATGTGTAGTAGCTGAATATCTTACCCTACATAACATATGATATGTATAAAACTGTTCAGTGTTCAAAACAAATTTTAAAAGTTTTTAAAGTGTCCAAACTTGTATATCTATTTTGTGACCTACACGGAGTGTTGGGAAATCGATCCAGCAAGCTTGCAGCGTCTCCCGATGGACGTTTCATAGACACACACGGATTACAGCTCAGTCAGCCGCCACCTTCGCACTCGCCGCAAGTCTTTTTACACTGCTCTTGCACGCTTACCCCCTGCTGAGCTGGAGGAATCTCCTGACCTTTTCCCTGCGCAACCTCCCCAAAGGTCTTTCCGCAGTCGCCCGCGCCCACGCCCATCGCCGCACAAACTGGCGAGTCGGCGCACTCGTCCTCCTTGGCTGCATTCAGGCAGACGGACGACACACAAAGACAGAGACGGACAGAGTACCACAAAGACAGAGACGGACAGAGTATCACAAAGACAGAGACAGACAGAATACCACAAAGACAGAGACAGACAGAGTACCACAAAGACAGAGACGGACAGAGTACCACAAAGACAGAGACGGACAGAGTACCACAAAGACAGAGACAGACAGAGTACCACAAAGACAGAGACGGACAGAGTACCATAAAGACAGAAAAAATGGTCACCGTGACATTCACCTCCCCACAGTGTCTCCGCCGACTTAAGTTTCTTTTCTGCTCTTTCTCAAAGCACAAGGCCAGGGTCCCTCATTTTCCCCCATCTCTTTCCCACCTTTCTTTCTGTCTATCGAGGCGCGCCTGCTTGGCCTCCTCTGTCTCCCCACAGGTCATTTGGCTGAAGTCCGATACCTTGAAGTTGACCACGACCTTGGCAGACCTGAACCTCCGGCTGATGGGGGAGAAGCGGGGAGTGCAGGGGGGTGGGAAGGGCATCTCCAGATTTTTGGGACCCTCGTCCACCAGCGGCCCCCATACCTGCATTTGTTTGTTTGTTTTTTGTTTGTTTGTTTGTTTGTTTGTGTGTTTGTTTGTGTGTGTGTGTGTGTTTGTTTGTTTGTTTGTTTGTGTGTGTGTTTGTGTGTTTGTGTGTCTGTGTGTTTGTGTGTTTGTGTGTTTGTGTGTGTGTTTGTGTGTGTTTGTGTGTGTGTTTGTTTGTGTGTTTGTGTGTTTGTTTGTGTGTTTGTTTGTGTGTTTGTTTGTTTGTTTGTTTGTTTGTTTCTTTTTTTGTGTGCTTGTTTGTTTGTTTGTTTGTTCGATCATTTATGCAAAAAGAAGACGACAAAGTATCAAGTTTCCGAAAAAAAGAAAAAAAATCCTGTCTTCTTCAACACCCGACCGTCAGAGATGATAGGAAGATGCGAGACTCAGGCAACCAGTGAAAGCACAAAAGGAGGACGGGCCGACTATCGATCTCCTTGCCGCATTCTCTTTCTGCTCCACTCTTTCATCCATGCAGCAATCAATTCGGCCTGTATCGTCAAGCAAACTTTCTATACAAATGTTCAAAACAACCTCCAAAAATGTTTTTAAGAGTAAAGGAAAGGTCGGGAATGCAGTTTCGGTGTTTTGCCTTATCTTATCTTCTCCATCCGTGCAACTCAGTATATCCTTATTCTCTAATCTAAACCACTCCTCTCTTTTTTGGTGGGGCGTAATCAAATGGCTCTCCCAAAAGAGTTTCTTTCACTCTGGCAATCAAACCGACCTGATTCATCATTTCGGTCTTCACTTCCTCTGCACAGTCATCGAAACCCTCTCCTATCTGCAGGTCTTCATCAAGGCAGCTCTTCGGAAGATGATACTCATCTGACATGAACCTTGTCAAGACTGCATGCTTGGGCTCGGCAGGAATGTACGGATTCGCAAGAAAGCGAACCACAGCCCCCTTCTCCCAGTCCGTCAAGGCACTCGAAAGGAGACCGTTGGCAGCGAGGGAGTCCCAATGACGGCTGCAAGTTGAATGCATCCAAGGAGTTTTAATTGTCGATGTTTTTGTGGCAAGCAGACATGGTCTTTTTCTTGGACACATATACTCTCCTGAATCAGAAACCATTCTGGTGTTGCTCTGCGGGAATTTTCGAGCACATTTGTCCTCCCTCCAGAATACCCGCGGGCTCTCATAGCACTGACCATGAGTCATTTGCCCCCCACAAAAAAAGTCATGAGAAACAATGAACCATAGGAGTAGACCACCGACGAATGCAAAGAATGGAGTTAGATCTGAATGCACTCTGCCACAGGAGAAGAAAGGAGCTCTCTTGTGTGTCTCTGTTTTTCCACATTTCTCCCCCCCGCTCTGAGCGCTGGGATTGCCGAACGGGAAAAAAGGGAGGAGAAAGAGAACATGTGGGACCACAAGGTGGCCAGAGTCATAAGATATGGGAGAAAAGCGCAGTCAAAGTAAAGAAGGCCGGAAAAGAGGGAGAGGACACTGTATCTCTCGGAGGAGGATTACAGGAGGAAGAGCAGAGACTGACATCACGATTTCATCATCTGTTGGAGGATAAATTGCCCCATGGTCCGTTAGGGTGGGGCAGGGACATGCAGGTTCCAGATTTGTGTAGGCCGGCGTTGCCAGATTGAACACCTGGGTGTCTTTCTCGACAAAGTTGTTTGTGTATCGCCATCTATACAAAGGCAGTCTGGACTCCACAAAGTCAATTGAGAAATCGGAACCGTTTAATTGCTTCACGTCCAGTGCCAAGGAGTCTCTCCAAGACGAGCAGTTGTTCGTTTCGTACAGTTCGATGCCGACTTTTGCTTGGAGGCGGAGACTTGTGAGTGCAAAAGTGCCGTTGGTCCCAAAATTATCCATGTCCCTGCCGAATTGTTTCCACGTTTGTTTCCTTTCGAGGTTGAGGCACTGCGCATTCTCAAGGTCCTGTCTCTCTTTAGTGGGCCAGAGAGGAAGAAACTGACCTCCCTCTGCACCTGCCGACTGAAAGAGATACACGCAGGGCTTGAAGTCTGTGAGGGAATCAAGCCGGCACTGGACAGGGAACATGGGCTCGTTCCGTTTGAACCCCCCGAGCCTGATGTCGATTGAGTTGTCCAGAGACCTCAGGGACTCTGCTTTTGCCCGCTTCACCACTGCCTCAAAGGGCTCCACGCTCTCGTAGTCCTTGTGCTCTACCAGAGTCTCGACCTCGCTCGCTGCAGTGATGTTTCGTTTGTTCATCGATGCACTCACTCACTCACTCACTCACATACCCAATCATTCATTCTCTCACTGACTCATTCACTCACTGACTCACCCACCCACCCACCCAAACATTTACTCACTCATCTGTTCACGTACTGTTCACCTTCGACAAAACAAAGGTTCTTATTGACGCGCCGTACGAGAGTACAGAGATCGCTTTCTGAAACGTGGGGGGGGGGGTCGCATGCCTCTGTATTGAAAACCAAAGACCGAGGTGAGACCAGACGTCCACTCCTTGCAAGGAATCTCCGAGGGTAGCATTGCACATGTGAGGCTCTAGACTCCTTCCTGCTTGAAGAAGAAATGGCGATATAGGGAATGAATGGACAGTAGCCACCCCTCGCGTCTCTCTCTCTCTCTCTCTCTCTCTCTCTCTCCCTTCTCTCTGTCTCATTCAAAGAAGAAGAGCAAGTGGAAAGAGAAGAAGAAGGAGGAATGTGAGGAGAGCAAGAAGAAGAGGAGGAAGAAAACTGCTTCTCGATATGACAGTTTCATTGACTGACTGAGTTTCCCCTTGTATGCGGCCATCCAAACGAAATCTTTGAAATTGGGCATTCCCCCCGGAGGGGCGGGCCCCCCGTCTGAAGTTGGGTCTGGGGGTTCGTCTAGCTGCATCTTCAAGAGTTCTTCTTCCGATAGGTCCTGGTAGTCCTCGAAACTCTTCTTGGAACCATATGGACCTGGGCCACCATGTGCTTCTGCCACTGTATCTCTGTCTCCCTCACGGGCCTCCTTGTCCAAGCCTATCCGCTCGATCGCGACAACAAAGGGAAGTAAAGAGCGATGTTCCCGAAATTGCTCAAGCAGAATCCCCAGGGAGAGAAGGAGGATTATCGACAGCTTCCGTGTAGAAGGCATCGGAACCAGGGATGAATACAGATATGAATGCTACCTGGCGAGTTGTTTTGGCAGGTGGCCTTCTTACAAAAGAAGCTTGTTGTTTCTTTTCAACCGCCACAAAGATCCTGCGAGGCCCTCCAGCCAAGTCGTTTTCTTCCTCTTCGGATATGATGTAGACACCCATTTCTCTGCTTATACTGCATGTTACAGGAATTCGACATCATGCTCCACGTGCTCTGGCTTATAACTGCATGCATGTATGCGTGCATGCCATTTTATTATTGCATGCATGTATATATCGGCTTTTTTTTTATTTTGTTCGAATGCTCAATTATCAGTTCGCTCGGAATGCGCGCGCACGCCCAAGCGGCCGCGTTCGGTGAGCCCGATGGATCGCGACGCCTTTTTCAGAGGATCGAGGCCCTGTCAGTCTAATCAGATTGAGTCGAGAACCTCATGCATTCATTCAAACCTTGGTGATGGATTGTCTTAAACAGTGCGACTGCGTAGTGTATACGTCCATACAGGAGTTGATGTGCAAACTGCAGCGGAGTCCAAAAACTGATTGCAAAACGTCCGATTTGAAGGCGGCTTTGGATTTCATCGGCATCAGACTGAACCAACCGTCTTGAGGTGACGTGCTGCGCCCTCCTGACGCTTAACCGAGGAAAAAACCAGCCTATCTGTTCGAGACTTCTTCCGAAGATGCACAAAATGGACGCAATGATTCTTGACGAACTACGTGCGTCTATCCGCTCGATTGGGGACCTGGCACTGGTTTTAGAAGAGGTCTGTTCGCGAGACGGTGTTCGGGTGGTCAACAAGTACCTCCCACCAGCTTTGCCTTGGCTCTTGGAATTCGCAGGCTGCATGGATGCTGACGACTTCTCCCCTCCTTGTTTGACTGGCTGTGTCCTTGCAGAAAGTCGCCGTGATTGAAGCGCAATGGAAGAGACGGGACGTGGACTCAAGCCATGCTGTTCCTGCTGCTGCGTCCTCTTCTGCCGCTCTGAGTGAAGCAGAGGCGGAAAAGGCCCTCACTGATGAGAAGGTTGGCAAGCAGTCTTCTGTGTGATCATCTGAGAGCGCCTTGCTGTGGATTGAGCTGCAGTTCCCAGACTGATCAGGAGACTCCATGCCGTCTCCCACTCTCTCCCTGTCAATAAAGTTTTTGCTGCGGCTCAAAGTGGACCCCGGCACATCAGGCATTTTCGTCCTTGACCGACGCTTGTCCGGGCACATGACCTGTTGCTCTTCTCTCTTTGCACGAGGACTCCCTTCACGTTCCCTTTTGCACTGGGTTTTTTTCTTACAGCAGAGCACTTCCGTTGCCCTTGGCATACTTCTCTCCCGCCTTCACGAGCCTGCTTGCCGTGTGTTGATGTCTTGCAGGACTGGCTGAGCGTCTTCTCAATGACGCAGATCGTGAAAGCGAGCAAGAAAGCGATGCATGCGGTGGGTTTGTCAGGTGAGAGCTTCGACAGGTGGGAAAGGAAACAGACAGCCAGACCAGACGGACCGGCAGTTAGACGAATGAACAGTCAGCGAAACACCCAGACAGGCGGACAACCAGCCAAGCAGGCAGGGAGAAGCGCAGGAAGGATACACGAAACAGAAAAAAGAAGGGTGACGCACAGACGGAGCAACGCAAATGGGTGCAGAGTAACTGTGAGAAGACAATCGTGACGCAGCACTGCTGCAAGTCATCATCATTCATGTAAGAGGTGAGGGCACGCTGAATGATGGTATGTATGTTGACGGAAAAAGAGATTGAAGCAAGCTTGAAGGGCGTCCCTGTATCGTGCTGCGCATGCATTCACTCGTACGCAGGCTGTTGACGCTTTTGTCAGTCGGCACTACCGGATCGATCTGGGCTCGGTCAGTCGGTTTGTCTGTCTGTCTTTCTGTGAGCCCTTTGCTGTGTTTGCGGTTTGCTGAGGTGTTGGATAGGTGGGGGACCTTGGTCACTTTCCACTAGAGACTCTTTTCTCCCTTCGCCCCTTCCCGTTTCGTTTTCTGTTTCCGTCCATCCATCTCATTTCTCTTTTTCTGTTTCCGACCTTGAAAGAAAAACTTGTCGTGACTTGAACGAACTTCGACGGCTGCATGAACGAGGAAGGACGCGCGGCTGTTTCGCGCACTTCTCTGCTCTTTTTTGTGTGTGGACAAGTGCCCCTGTTCCGGACCCATTTTATTTATTTTTTTTTTTTCTTGTTGTCTTGTTCGATTCTCGTCTCCCTGATGGGCACCTGCTTTCCTTCTTCTTCTCTTCGGAGCAGCTCTTGAAGATGGAGGTTGCAAATGTAATCCGATCCTTCAAAGCGGTGAGTCTGACAAACAGACTGTATCCCACTTGTTGTCTGCCTGTTTTTCGCATCCCTCCCCTGCATCATGTGCTTTTCGGTCAACTCGTTCGACAATTAAGCGGGTTGTGGAAAGGGGTAGCCAGTGAGAATTTTCTTTGTTCTTTTTTGAGCTCCTTTGGGTCCGAACCGCTTTCAAGTGACGATCAGGAGAATGAATTTTGCATTGTCTGCCAACTGGTTGTGCTGTGAACATTGCTTCGAGCGGCTAGAAATTGGTATCTAACGATCTATCTATGTGAGAGAGGAACGCATTATCATCTAGAGGGCCTGCATGACTCTTTTCTTTCAGGTGGAGGCGAGCACTGTGCATGACGTGATGGTGTCGGGAGACAGAATCCGTGACATCGAGCTCTTGGCGGAACTCGGCATCGACGAGAAGGGAATTTCGGTCGGTGTGTGTGTGGGAGTGGAATTCCGGTAGTGAAAATGACTCGCGACTGTGGAGGGCAGATGTCCAAGGGAGGGCCCGGACAGATGAGAGCGCAGAGAAGAAGATGTGTGGACATACAAACAGAGACAGATGGGGCTTTTCGAGACGGGTTGGCAGAAACAGATCTTGCAAGTGTGGACAAGGATTTTTCCGGCACAGCCCTTTGGTGTTTCATTGCATGCATGGGGTGTCCATGTCCGCTCGTGTGCAAACGTGGGACAGACGTCCTGTTGGTCCATCCATGCATTATGTATTGCACAGCTAGTGTCTGCATGCGTGCGGGTGGATGAGCTCAATTTCGTGTCTCTCCTAGAACCTGCTTGTCTGCTTGCTTGCTTGCTTGCAGAATGGAAAGAGCCTCTTGATGCACGCGAGTAAGATGGGACGCGAGGCATGTGCGAGGGTCCTTCTCGAGAATGGAGCGTCTATCCAGGCACCTGAAGGGACTACACGGAGGGTCTGTCAGTCAGTCAGTCAGGGTCCTGCAGGGGTGATGCGAAGCTAGGAGCGGGGGGAGGGGAATTTGATCTTTAGATTCTAATCTCCTAGTTTCACTCACTGTCCGGGAGGCTCTCACTGTTCTGACCAGACGTCCCTGAGAGAAGTGTTCTCTCTCTCTCTCTCTCTCCTCTTTGAATCTTCTCCCTGTTCTCTGGTTTGTCTTGCCCCCCCGTCTTTCAGTCGCGCTGACTTTCTGTGTGCATGCTGAAGAGAGATGGCATCAGGGTACCCGGATAAGTGAGTCCTGAAGGCGGTCCCATCAGATTGTATAATAATCTCTCGTGACTTTGACGACATGCGCGCAGGTCGATCCGCTCCTTCTTGCTGTATCCAATCGACATTTCCGTCTCGCCCAAAAGCTAGTGCAAGCCGGCGCAAACGTCCACGCAAAAATGCCGGTGGGTTCGCGGAAGACGAAAAACGTTGCGGAAAGGAATGGAAGGAAAAAAAGCTGATGCGGGCGGCCACCATTCCCTGCTTTCTTCCTGACTTCCAAATGTCCCATCGATTTTAAACGGTGGTACCCGAAGAAACATCAGGTGTCAGCGGAGAGCATCGTACGCCCACACTTATGCACACATCCGTATACAAAATGAGATCCTGATTCCTGTGTTGCGATCGTGTCACAATCCCAAGAGTGGGTCCAGGCAGGAGAGAATGAATACAAAGGGAAGGAAGCATTCCCAACGCCATACAGCCCTTTCCTTTCCTTTCCGGAGCTGATGTGAAGGGGCTCAAACAAATCGTCTGCCTGAATTCATGTTGTGTCGCTCCTTTTGCCCCCAGCGATGCGAATAGGGTCTGTTTGTCATCGTACTTTTGAACCCTCATAGTTTCTGTGTTAGGTGGCAGTTGTGTGCGGCAGATTTCGGCTCTCCTTCGTCTCTCTCGTTTGAACTACATGCAGGGGAATCTGAAAACGGTTCTGGCGCTTGCGTGTGACCGGATGGAGCCTGGCGAAGGGAATGGCGACGAAGGCCAGCATGAAGCCCCTGCTGATGGTGGAGGCCCACAACCGGCCGCGGAGGCCAACGGAGGTGACGGACAGCAGGAGGATGTAGAGGCGAATGAAGGGCAGGAGGAGGAGGAGGAAGAAGAAGAGGAGGAAGAGGAGGAAGAAGAAGAGGAGGAGGAAGAGGAGGAAGAGGAGGACGGAGAGGCGAATGAAGGGCAGCAGGAGGAGGAGGGGGAGGAGGAAGAGGAGGCGAATGAAGAGCAGGGAGAGGACGGAGACGAAAATGGAGAAGAGACAGAGGAAGGGGGGGAGCAGATGAATGACGATGCAGATGAGAATGCCCTTCCTCCGCAAGTCCCTGTAAATGTGAATGAAGAGCACGAGAACGGTAACGGTGATGCTGGCGCAGCGGGCGCAGGAGAGGGGGTAGGAGAGGAAGTCCCACAAGATCCAAACGAGGAGATGGACCAGGCTGCAGTCGAGTTTGTCAAGGCGTTGATCGAAAAAGGAGTGGACCCTAACGAAACTTGGGTGAGTGGGTGGGCGGGTGGTGTAGGATTTTTATCATATCATATGATGGCAATGAGCAACTATTTGGGTTCCGTCAGACGTGCCCGACAGAAGGTTTCTGTAATTCGCTTTCATCTGATACATGCAAAAATATTATCGCTGAAGACCTGAACAAAAATGAAGTCCTTTGAGGTAGTGGTGTTCATGCACACAGTGGTTTGTTTCTCGATGCATGGGGGGAAATGGACAGATAGATAGACTGACTGAGAGTTCTTTGTGTGTTGCAAGAACTGGAGCGAGGGCCAACCAACACATATTCTGAATGGGGATAGACTGGAGGGAGCAGGTAAAGTGGGGGTGAGAAAGCCAACATGGGTGTCTCGTTTTGTTCTGGCTGCATTGATTGCAAACGACTGAGGGCCTTCCTTGGTCCGGTAGTGGGCGACGAAACTTCAAAAATTGTCCATACGGTGACTTACTTACTCTGTCTTTCTTTCGGCGGGCCTTTTTTTTCAAACGAGTAAATGCGTGCAGGACGGAGAGAAGGCGCTTGATAGAGCTTACAAGAACAAGGACTGGAAACTCGCGACCGTCCTCGTGGAGAAAGGGGCGGACCCGGAAGTAAATGTTGGCTCGGTGAGTCAACCAGTCAGACAGATAGACAACTACTGGCGGTCAGGGGGTGATGGTGTCCCGCCATCTTGGAAGAGCGTTACTGTTTGCCTCATGGTAACACAATGAATGGGCTTGCCTTCTCAATTCACCCCTTCTTCCCTGCCCCCCCACGCTACTCGGCCTGCCTATGGTTTTGTGGGGGCGTGGAAGAGGGTAGGATGGATGGCTCGATCTGCAATTTTCAAGGCAAAGTTTCTTTCCCTTTAGGCATCGCCAATGTGTTCTGCTATACATCTGCATCTCAACCCGCCTGTCAAAAAAATCGAGCGAGCTGATCCATCCAGGCATGTGATGTGCATGTCACTTCGTCACTTTCAATTGACTCAAAGTGTTCCTTCCTTCCTTTTGCAGACGAGCCAGACAGCGACACCCCTGATGCGGGCGCTGATGGCGGAACAGTGGCAGCTCGCACGACTCCTGATCTCAAAGGGGGCAAGGGTGGATGTGCAGACAAGAGTCAGTTGGTCCTTTCTTCATTCGTCCATCCATACATCCATGAATTTGCACATTCCTTCATTTATTTTTTTTTTCTTTCGTGCCTCTTTCATGCCTTCCACTGACCCATTCATGTACAATTGTTTGGTGGTGAATTCGCTCTGTCCGTTTCATGCATTCATTCGTGCATGCATGATGCACTTTTTGATCGGACAGAATTTTCCTTCACGCCCCTCCCCACAAACCCCCCCGTGGAACTTCCGTATGTTCATCCACCCAGAGAGAGGAGTATCGACAGACTAGTGGGCAGCCACGCGAACG
>JAHBMJ010005858.1:14097-46597 GCA_018398765.1 Chromera velia | reverse complement strand
CGTTCTTTCCTGGTGCAGAGAGGAGACACCCCACTCATGTGTGCTGTACGGGGCGGCAATCTTGGGTTTGTAGAGGACGCGTTTCTTTCGTCGCGTGTTGACGTGAACGGCCCCGGAAGGGTGGGCGGGCGTGAGTGTGAAAGGATATGATGTGCATGAATCAAGTGATGAAGAAGAAAAAACGAATCATGCTTTATCTATCGCGCAGACTACGAGAACATGAATCACTCATCCTGGTCCCGTTCATACACTTTCTTCGGGAAGGTCTCTGGGGGGTTGAGATGGAATCTCGGTGGGGCCTTTCGGGTATCGAGATCAGCGGTACCTTTCATCAAGGCGGCTGGAAGGGCAAGAGAAGGACCCACCAGGCAGGAAGGCAAATGTCGTCTCTACGTGAGAGGCTCGATCACTGGATCTTTCGTTCGTTCTTTTGTTGCACACCCCACTCAAACTTCTTGTTTCTTATGCCTTGCCACATCATCTGTGTATCAGAGAGACCCTTTCTTTCCTTTGCTTTTGTTTCCTCTCCTTTGGCTTCAGAGAAAGAGAACGGTCCTCCATCTGGCTGTGGAGATGAATCAGACCACCACTGCTGAGTGGCTTATTCTCAGAGGTGCGAACATGAACGCGAAGGACTCGGTGAGTGGATATTTTTGTGGAAGTTCACTTTCAGACAAAAAAAACAAAAACAAAAAAAACGTGAACATGAACGCGAAGGACTCGGTGAGTGACTAGCTCGACTGAGTCCCTGTCGGGGGGAGTGACGTATGAAGGCCGGAGGGGGTCTCTCCGGGCTTGGGGTCCTGTCTCCTCCTCCAGTTGCCTGTCGCCTTTCTTTCCTTTTGACCCCATCCATTTTGGAAGTCACCATTGTTGTGTTGTGAACGTACGGGGCGTTGGTACAAGGGCTCAAGGCGACTCTTTGGCCGAATATGTCGTCCACTCTCGCTGTGCCACTCTCGATCATTCTGTAGAGCTGACGATGAGGCCAACAAAAAAACAGCTTTTGAACGTCACTTATGAGCAGAGACCGAGACAGAAGAGGCAGAAGGAAGGAAGGAAGGAAGGAAGGAAGGAAGGAGGAAAGAAGCGAGGGAACTGTAGAAGGGAGAAGAAAAGGGTGTGCAAAAATTCATGCAAGTGGTACATGCATTCATTTCAAATGAGAGATGGTTTATTTCTGCATGCAGAGGGGCGAAACTCCCCTGCACCTTTCAGTTTCCAAGGGCCTGGAGGAAATGTGCCGGCTTCTTGTTGCGTTTGGATCAAAGGTGACCTTGACAAATGAGGTCGGTTTAGGTAACTCTGGGAAAGAGAGTGAGAGTGTTCATCAAGTAAAGATCTTTCTGTCGTTGCACGGCTTTTTGTTTTTCTCTCGAAGCGCATTCTTGCTCACCGACCGATGTTTGTTGTCTGCCATACTTGTGTTTGCCTGTTTGTCGTGAGTCACGCCAGCCTGTCTGGTCTCCTCGTGCCATGGCACGAATCTTTGTCCGCCTCCGCCTTGCGGAGAAAAAGGGTAGCAGTCTCCGTAAGGGATAGTGCTGTAATTACTGTGTTCGTGTGTGCAAATGGGAGGATATAGAAGAATGCATTTGTGAAAAAGCGCTACAAGGGACTGTTGAACGAATGAACAAATGAACGATCGAGCAGGATGGAGACGGGCCTCTTCACGAAGCTGCATTCCAAGGCAACCGGACGCTTGCACGCTTTCTGATTGAACATGGGGCAGAGGTCGACGGCGTGAACAAGGTCGGCTCGCTCTCTCCTGTCCTGCATGGATGGGCGGAATGGAATGGAAGGAATCTGATAGGGGGTTGTTTGGGCGCGGGTATTTGCCGGTGTGTCCGTGACATGATGGAGAGCGAAGGAGTGCGGGAAGGGCTGAGTCATCGAGGAAGTGGGGCAGGCAGTAAGACCGTGAATGAGGCAGTGACTGGGTGACTTATCCTTTGAGAGAGCGAGCGAGTGAGTGAGGGATGCATTGAGTGAGTGAGATATGAAGAAGCAGAGGAGCGATCGAGGAGAAGAGTGATGAGGGATGGATTGGAGGGTTGCAGCACAGATGAACCACAGGATGCATGACACACCCATGCAGAGAACCCGGTAGATACCAGTCGTAGAAGAAGAGAGGATTTCTGTGCAACGTGTGAAGAGAACAGAAGACAGGGCGCCGGGAGGGAGGCGGAATATCCGCCCGCTGCTGCCAAAACAAAATCAAGCATCACGAAGAATTCTTCCTCCATCCATCGAAAGTGTGCGTGCGTCAATCTCCATCCATCGAAAGTATGCGTACGTGCGTCAAAGAAAGAATTCATTTTTTGACTCATTCTTTCTTTCTCTCTTTCTTTCTTTTTCTCCCTTTCATCCTTGCGCTTCCTTCTTCTGTCCCTTTCTCTTCTTGATTCCAGCTATCTGCCTCCCGGCCTGTTTGTCTGCCTTTCTTTTCCTGCTTTTTTATCATCGCTTTCGCTCAATTTTGCGAGTGGATGGATGCAGAGAGGGGAAACGGCTCTGCATCTTGCGGCGGGGGAAGGCCACGCGGATCTTTTGAGGGAGTTCGTAGTAAGCCTTAGGGCAAACTCTGAGGTAGCTGCGAAGGTGAGGCCGAAGAGAAGAAAAAAGAAAACAGAAATTGGTGAATGATCCCCGGGCATGGAGACATACCAGACGGCCAGCACTGGTTTGATTTTTTTTCTTGGTTTCGCTTTTTTTTCACAAGTTTGATCCAGTCTTCTTCTTCTGCGATTTCTCTCTGCTGCCTTACTCGAACGCGTCTGCAAGAACTGAGAAATGAGTCGTGTTTCATCGTTTTGTTGCGAAAGATGTAACAAAAAATGTCAAATTTACTCGTCAAACACACCAGAGGGAGCATGCATTGAACAGCCGGGAGTGATTGGACGGAGGAGCCCATGCATGCATCGCTGCATCACCGTGCAAACGGTGCAACTGTACGATGAAATGTTCGAACAGGATGGCAGCAGTGCACTCTTGCACGCCTGTGGCGCCGGGAGAGGTTCTGCTGTAGAGGCGCTGCTTGACGTTGGAGCAGACGTGAAGGCTGTAGACAACGTCAGTGAGTGCGTGCGTCAGTTTGTCGGGTCTGTTCAGCCGTCTGTCTCCCTTTCTGCCTGCCTCCTGCCTGCATTCGCCTCTCTCCCTCTTGATGTTTGTGCGTGTGAGTGTGTGTGTATGGGTGCAAGAGTGCTTTTTTTCTTTGTTCCTCCTTCCCTTGCTCTCTGCATGTCGATATTCTCGGCGTCCGTCTTCTGCCTTTTTCCGCCTGTTTCACCGACATTCATTGTCAATGATGTCAGCATATTTGGATGCAGGTGTGTGTACGCCCCTCCGTTCCCTCCCCCGTTGGGACTTCTTTCTTTGACATTCTTTCCTTTTCCCCCCCAGGCGGTATCGATGAATTCGATAAATGACATTCACTCCCTTCGCTGGTCTTTGCAGAGAGGCAACTCAGCTCTTCACAAGGCAGCGCTAGACGGACGCCTAGACGTTGTCAAGATTCTCTGCGAAAGGGGATGTCCAGTGAATGCAGTCAATAAGGTGAGTGTGTGTGGGAGGAAAGCAGCATGCGAATGCTCGACGGCAGTTGATGCTGTGTGTATGTATGAATGCATGTATGTATGTGTGTATGTGTATGTGTGAGTGAGAGAGAAATGTTGTATTTCCACACTCTTTCTGCACTGTGTGATGCTGTCACTTTGGGAGCTTTCTTTGTTTGTGTTGCAGCGTTTTTTTGTCGAAGCCCGACTGACCGCTTCAACATCCTTGAAAAAGAGATGGCTACCGGACCAGCCGAACGAACGAAAGACATCGGCATTTTCACAGACCCTAACGCAGATCACGCCACCTTCTCTTCGTCTCTGATGCTCCCCTCTCATCCATCCCATGTCTTCTTGCAGAATCTTGATTCGCCCTTGCATACGGCGGTTTTGCTCGGCAATGTGGATCTCGCACGGTTCCTTCTCGAGGCGGGGGCTGACGTCAGAGCAGTCAACGAGGTCAGGAGGCAGGTACAAGCACTCTTTCTCTCTCTCTCTCTCACACACACGGCCGGTAGAGTTTGTTTGCTTAGGTTGAAGAATGAAGAATGATTCTTGCACTGAACCACAGAGACCGCGTGCGTGAATGAATGAGTGGAGAACTGAACGAATTCGTCCATCAACAGATGGGATAATGAGTGTATGAGTGACCGGGCGAGCGAGCGTGTGAGTGACTGGAGGAAGAAAGAACTTGTCGCCAAAAAAAAAAAAAAAGAACTTGTCGACTGACAGATCGACAGCCCAAGGGATGGATTTCTGGGTGAAACTGTGATAATTAACTTGTGAATGTCTGCAGAAGGGCGAGACGCCTCTACACACTGCTGTTTCCAGAGGGTGGCTTCTTGTTCTCGAGTCCACAGAGCTCCTTCTGTCCAAGGGTGCGGACATTCAAGCAAAGAACAAGGTTCGTTGGCTGGCTGGTTGGTTAGTTTCAGAGGCAGGGCCAGAGAGAACTCAGATGCCAACTCACACTAGCTGGCCAGTATTACTATAAAAGAGGGGACGTGGAACGAAGAGATGGAAGAGACCAAAAGGAACATGAAGGAACAAAGATGATAGGCGACGATCAGAAAAGTCTTGCTCCAGGAGGAGAAGCGGAAGTCTTCGCCGAATCATTGTGAAGATAATCGGCTGGCTGCGAAGTCGAGTCAAGTCTGTGAAGGATCGAGATGTGCACAAATCCTCAGACAGGCAGGCAAACAGCAAGAAAGTAATATGAATGTCGGAAGAAGGAAAGGGGTTCGTAGAAGCGTGAGACAGAAAAAGGAAGGTTGGGGATGCGTGTGTGCTTTTCTTTTTAGTAGCGCGGCCTGGGGTGGCGCAACAGAGAGGATGACGCAAAGGGGAGAGAAATTGGATGCACTCTCTCTTGTCCGATTCTGCCTGTCTCTGTGTGCGTGTGTGCGTGTCTGTCTGTTTGTCTGTCTGTCTGTCTGTGATCACGTGAAAGTCTGTCGGGAGGTGGAGAGGCAAGGGGCGCTTAACTCTCACCTTTCGGGCCCCCTGCCCACGCTGTTTGATTGTTGGTTCTGTTCTTTTGTCTTTGTTCTTTCTTCCTTTTTGTCTGTTGTGTTCATGAATAAAAGGAGGGGGAACAAGAAACATATAGTCTGTCTGTCTGTCTGTCTGTAAGAGGAAAAAGAAAGAAAGGAAGAAAGAAAGAAGAAAAGAAGTCATATAGTCTCTGTGTCTGTGTCTGCTTCTCTCTCTCTCTCTCTCTCTCTCTCTCTCTGTGTGTGTGTGTGTGTGTGAGTTTGTGCAGAGCGGAGATACTGTCGTGGCGCTTGCCTCCAAAAGATTCGGCAAAGGCCCTGTTTTCGAGTTTCTGCTCTCGAGAGGGGGTTCTTAGCAGTTTGTTGGGTTGCTACATAGGGCCAGGTCTTGCAATGGCGGGAGTCTTCTTCTAGCCCTGTTCCCTCCTATTTTTCTCTGTTTGTTCATCTCTACTAGCTGCTCCAAGTTCAGCACTGGAACATCAGTCTAAATTTTTTGGCCCGGGAAACAAAAATCTCGATTCACTATGAGATATTCAAATGTGCTACTTGCATAAACCCAAGTATAAATTTTTATGAAATTGTTACCTGACATATACAATACAACTTATACCGTTCCGCAGACAGATTGTTGTTTGTTAGCGGCCTGGGAAACCAGGCGGGCCAAGGGGTGTGGTCTGAGCCTCAGCGATGAGGTACACCCCCCTGCCGTTTGCGGGGGCGACCTCTATAAGACAAAACGGCGACAGTGCTCTAGGGCACCACTAATCGCACTTATCACTTAACCACACCTTTGTCCAACCTAGTGCCCCACACTATCCAACACCTAGTCCAACACCGGGGCCAACATTTACCAACATTACCAATTTGCTAGGCGTGATCTATATATATATTTTTATATTATATTTTCAATTTTAAAAATATATCTATACATATATCTTATATATCTATGTCACTTCTTCAATGTATAAACAGCTTTTCACTTTATTCATTCACCAAAGAACCTTTCTTAAACAAAGTTTTCATTAATATAGTCTTACCTCCGAGTCATATATTTTTTTTATATATTTTTTCCTGTGTATATATTATATTATGGATTATAAAAAATATATCTAAAGATATACATACGCAACGCGGAAGGTGGTTATACAGATGTGCATGGAACAATTAGACAGATGTGAAATTTTTAAGCCAGTTAAGCCGGGGTCCGTGCGATTCCAGCGGCGTTCACGGCCCAAAAAGGTACCAAATTGGTTCCCAGAGGCCGTTGAGTGCGTTGGTGCAAGAATTTGGGCCAAAACTTTCCAGGGTCCCTCTCAAAATCCCGAAATTATGCTCAGAATACTCAAAAAGCACCCAGTTTCCCAATGAAAGCTCAGTCCGTCCTTTCTTACCTTCCTTTCTCTCTTGTTGTCTACAGCAGCACAGATGGTCAAAGCCACGCCATTCCGTTCTCTTAGGACCAGATAGCTTATGTCTGTGTCAAGGTGAAGTCTTGTTGTACTGTTGGTCTGCTTTGGCGTATCTGGCAGTCCCAGTGTGGAGCAGTCAGGAAAGGACCTCCTAGGCCTCATGAGCAACATTCTTTCTTTCTACCAGGAGGCCACAGGATCGATCCCCGGCAATTTTGCCTGATACCCCATGTCTGTTGTCATCCTCCCAGGCCAGCGGGATAGGTTTCTGGTACGTATGCTGGTTGTGAGAAGGCGAGATTGTTTTGTCTTCCTGTTGTGGAAAATTGGTGCCTCAGGGGTATTGATCGACCTTCAGCTCCCCCGGTAAGTCATTTTGTCCCGCTCTTTCCCTCTAGACAGGATTATATGAGTGTTGGGCAGTACCTCTGTGCGCTGGATGCAGGTTCAAGACACTCTAGAGAAAAAGAGGTCTTCAGATGATTTCATACAGGGCGCTCTATGGAGTGTATCTTTGTGTTCCTCAGCAGACTTGTTGACTAAAGTCCACAGTGCCGCAACCATTCTTCATCCCCTGTTCACACTGAGTCCTCTAAAGTATATGGACTGTGTTGGTATGTAATCTATCATGATTGATGCCTCATAGCCCTTTCTGGACTTCTGAGTCCACGGAGGCCTCTTTGGCCTCTTCAGGTGTCAGACCTTAGACGTCCGTTCTTTAGACTCCCTGTGAGTCTGGAAATAAGGGGGTGATATTGGAGGGGGGGGGTCCCAGTCCACATAGCTGGCTTGCCAGCCGCACAAGACCCCCCGCCGGGCCACGCGGAGCGCGGTCCAGGCTCGTAGCACGGGGAGGGGGGCCGTGCCGCACGGTAGACCATTAAATAACATACTAGATAATATAACTCGGTCTTAACTTTGTCTCCTTGCGTTGCCCCCCCCCTTTCTTCTTGCCAACGGGTCAACGTATGTCAACGTCTAGGTCAACGTTAATATGTAGATGCTAAATAAGATACTGAGAGAGGAATAGAGAGCAGAACGGAGCAGTTGAGTGCTATTGAGTGCCTCTTCTACCAGCCAGGAGTTGAAAGCCTAATGCATACTAGAGAAAATCTTGCTGCCGTGCCGCACAGCCCGGTAGGGCCATGCTGCGCGGCAGCCTTTTTTCGTGGCCCGGGGGGGGGCCATGCTGCCGTGCGGCGAAACCATGCGTTACGCCCCCCCCCCCCCNCCCCCCCGTGCTAAAGGCATTTCACTCCCCTATGTCTGGGAGTCGTTTTTTCTGCACTAAGTAGCTAGAGAGAGTCTAGAGAGGTGAACTGACGTCTCCTAGGTTCATTGGTTCGAGTCCAGGAGGGAAAAGGGAACAGAGGGCTGTTCCTTTTCCCCTCAAAATTTTTGAGCCAGTTAAGGTCTGGCGGCAGGTTCTAATTGTTCCATGCACATCTGTATAACCCGCCGCCGCGTTACGTATCTACAGATTATGCCTAGCAACATTGCTTCAAGTTGTGCCTGAGGCTACACAATGCCTCATCTTAGGCCCTAATACCGCCCCATCATAACTCTTGAGACAGCACAATGCTAGGCACAAATTGCCGTGATTGATTGATTTATAATTAATACTAATTAATCTAGCGGGAAGGCCCTAGGGCGGAACATATCAATCAATCAATCAATCAATCTAGTTAGTAATATTAATTAATGAATACCGCAAGACGCTAGGTAAGACGCCGAGTAAAATATTTTGCCTGCATTAGCTATAGTCTCCATGGTATCTTAGATCATATCTCGTTTGGAACTGATCGAGTTCTACACTGATTCGGAATTCTAGGCTGAGTTCATAAAAATTAGTAAAAAAACAATACTACGGTGATGATGATGAGGTGACTTAACCTGCCAGCCATCGTGTCCCAATGGCAAAGTACTACCAGTAGTTCGCTACAGCCTCGCGCTATGCCCGGAAGCAACAGCAAGAGAGGCAATGCAGTCTTCCACCACGTGCAGTCTATCCTGTCCCCAGATGACAGAGCCACCACCGCCCAACATCGCGCTCGCCCCATCAGGCAGCACAACGCGGTAGGACGGAACTCCGCACGCTCCCACAGTCTGCGCCAGCTCTGTGTTCTCTCGGAGAGCAGCCTTAATTTCTGCCTCTGCCGCTTTTTTCACCAACGTGTCGGCATCGAATCCCCCCGATGCGAGCACCTTGCGGAGCTCTGCCTCGTCCCCTATGTCCACCCCGCCTGTCCAGCACGCAGCATAGACGGCGTCCGTCACTGCCGGTTCAACAAGGGCGACTCTCAGAGGCAGCACTGTGCGTACTGGAAAAACGGGAGGAAAGCTAAAGTTCTTAATTCCCCACCATTCAACCCAGTCTTCCATGTCCTGCTTGCCATAGGCTCTCTTAGCCTCGCTCAAAGCCAACATCGGCATATTCGGTGTCCCGATCGCGCGGAAAAGGGCTCCCAGGAGCACCGGCCTCAGCTTCAATCGCACCCCCAGCTCTCTCGCCACTCGGGCTATTTGAGTGTGCCCAATAAAGCTCCAGGGGGAGGCGAAGTCGTGAAAGACCTCAAGAGTCGTGCCTCTCGGAGGAATTGCACCCGGGGGAGGCCTCACCAGTCTCAGAAGCTGAGGTTTGGCGACTCCGAGGAGCTTCTCCACGAACACGAGACGGTCCTGGCCATACACGAGGCGACCAGCGACCCAGAAGGAGGGGACGCCAAACGCCCCTCGCTCCAAAGCCAGGTCGGTGTTGCACTGCAGTGCGTCTCTAGCCTCGGGGGAGAGGGCGACGTCGTAGGAGACGCCGACTAATGCCGCAATATCCCGCAGCACACTTTCGCTGTGGATATCCAGAGAGTCTTCCCAGTAGGCGGCGTAGAGAGCACGAGAGACTTGGGGCCGCTTGGCTTCGGGGGCACCGGCAATCAGCCTGAGGGCGGTGAGGGAACGGACGGGGTGTTTGGGGTTCCACTTCAGGGGCGCTCCCTGTCGTTCAGCCTCGCGCACGAGGTCTTGGGCATTCAACAGTTTCTTATTCAGCGGCATTACATCAGTGGCGGATCCATCCTTTCCCTGTGGGGCTTTCGTGGCACGGTACAGTCCACCGAGCAGAGTCGGCCGCCAGATGACCTGAGCGTTGTTTGCTCTCTCTGCAGCTTCCTCGACTCGGCGAGAGGCCAAGTAAGCGAAAGGACAAACGATATCGAAGTGAAACTCGATAGCACGGCCTGCCATTGTATCAATTCCTGGTATTAATTTCAAGGAAATCCCAAGTAACCAGAAAGCGACTTTTGCCAACAAATACAAGTCGCTCTTCGCAGCGAGACAGAGAGAAACACTTTGGAAGTGAGGGTGCTATCCGGCGATTATCGATACCTGGAGGAAGTGTCTCGTCTTAAATTCCTACCCTGTTCACTCTGCATGAAATAGAAACCCTTGCTCCATCCACATTGCGTCTCGACCATCCTGCGATGGAGGTGTACAGAGCTGAGAGGCTGGAAGGCGACAAAGAGACAGCACCATGACAATGACGGACTCACACGGTCGGAGCATCGCCGTGGTCAGTTTGTTCATGCTCACCAATTTGTTCATGCCGTCTCCATGCAACATGCAATCGCGCGTCTCCATGCACTAATGGCCCCGGAAAGCGAAACGCGGGGCCGCGGGGCACTTACCAACGTTATCCAACGCGTTTGTATCGATATTAAATACACGAGACCGAGACCGAGAGTGGGCGCGCACTGCGCGCCGACGTATCGTGGTGGGTGCTCCCGTAATCGAGTCCAGCATCGAAAGGGGGGCACAAACAAAAGTTTTTATCCTTTGATCGGGGACAGGTCGTAAACGTGATGATTGAGGGTTTTACATTAGGTCGTAAACAGGCTGGGATCGACGTTTTTTCACGTTCCTCTTTTTACAACATAACTATGAACTCAGAGAGTCGGGGAATGCACCATGCAAGCCGTAACATAGTGAGGCGAGCCACGGGACCAGCCAATCCCGGAGTGAGCCGAACTAACGCGCACTGCCACCGCACGGGACGCCCGCAGCTCAGAGACCAACATATGCACGCAGGCTCATGGAGGCGCCGTCATGCCAGTCTGTATTAGAAGAGAATTAAATAAAATAGAAATAAAGTAGAATTAATTCAGTCAGCTGCGTATAGCCTGGATTGAGTAAACAACAGTTGCTTGCAAAGCTTCTAGAAGCAGTTTGGAAGTGAACCTTGAACTAACAGACTTTCCGTAGTAGAGATCTAACTGAACTAAGTGCGATCACTTAGGAGAAGAGGAGTTACCTCCTTACGTGGTAGCACAGAGCCTGGTTGATCTCTCCAGGACCTCTGTTGCTCGGTCTGATCCTGTAATAGTCGTCTTCTTTCTTGGCAAGTAAATTCTTTTCTTCTCCCAAGACTCTCTCTCGATGGAGCAGGTTCTGCAGCAATTGCTGGAGGGGCAGCAATTCATGCAGCAGCAGATGATCCAGGTGCAGCAGACGTAACAACTTCAGCAACAACAGATAAACGCTCTGGGAGCACAGTAGCAACAAACAGCCACCGACGGGGGCCCAATCCATCAACAGCAGCAGCAGATAGCAGAACAGCAGCAGTAGCAGCGGATGAATCAACAGCCGACTTCTCCACCTCCCCAGCGGTCAAACTTCAAGGCGAAAGAGCCGCCGGTGTTTCATGGGGACCGGAAGTTGCTCGAAGGTTGGGTCGCGGATATGAGGGAATACATACAGCTCTCCGATATTCAGGTGTTGAAGCAGTTGGGGTCTGTGTGTCAGTACTTCTTCCAATTCCTCAAGCAATGGTATGATAAGACGCAGAGGTCCGCTTCTCCTTTTGTCAATGTAGAAGATCTCTTCACCCGTCTGTCCGAGCGTTTCCCCGATCCAAACAAACAGACAGACTTGAGAGGGGAAGTCCGGAACGTCCATTGTCAGGGCAATGAGGAGGTTCATAAGTACTCTGTCCAATTCAACGATATTGCAGGAATCGTTGATGTGAATGAGATCGATTTGATGTACGACTACATTCGGGGCTTTCCGGATGAGGTGAGGAAGGAAGTGAGGAGGAGGAAGCCTGACAGTCTCGATGCTGCGATGAAGGATGCAGAGGAGGCTGAGCAGCTGTTGAGTGGGGGGAGAAAGAAAGACTACGGGGGCCAGGGCAGAGACGGACGAAGTGATTCGCACCCGCCTTTGTGACCTCAGTCCCAATCGAACGATGGGCCCATCCCGATGGATCTCAACTGAATCTCCCGAATTTATTCCCTTTCCCAAGATGAGATCAAGAGGCATATTCAGGAGAATAGGTGCTTCAATTGTCACGCGGTCGGACACTCTGCACGCCAGTGTAGGAACCGCAAGCAGCAACAGCAACAACAGGGTCCTAGGGGTCACGGGGGTCAGAGAAATTTCTACGGAGGTCAAGGACGCATGCACAACCTGCAGAGTGGGGTGCAGCAGCACTACGGTGGTTCGGTGCAGGGGCAGTGGGGGAATCCAGTCATCCCGCAGGGGCTTACGCCTCCCCCTGGACTGTGCCCACCACCGCAGTTCCAGGGGAACCCTCCCCAGTGGTCACAGCGCTAGCAGCAGAATGCACCCCCGAGAGGGATGTACTCCACGACTGGGGGTAAGACAGGCAGGAGGGGGAAATTGATCACCTTCCACGGCACAGCGAATGGCATCCCGATCCGTGCCCTTTGGGATCCAGGGGCGGACTCCATTTATGTGAGCAAGAGAGTCGTTGAGGCCGGGGAGTTCCGTTTGTCCGCCTTGGAGCCCTCCACGTGCAAAGGGGGCATCCGTCTCGATGGTGCGCAGGCTCCTTTGACTACTGTTTAATGGGAGGCGCCTGACATCGATCTGAGAATTGAGGACTTCGCAGCCCCCCTAACCATGACTGTACTCGATCTAGACGAGGATTATGATATGGTCCTGGGGATGCCCTTCTGTGAGACCTTCAAACCCCTTCCCGATTTCGAAGCGAAGTCTCTCTTCATCGCTGCAGATCGTTCTCCCTCCGGGTCGCAGTTCACACTGTATGACTTGGAAATCTACCACATTCCGGGGGCCGAGCCTGAGCGCCTGACCCGCAGAGAGATCCGTAGGCTTTCCAAGAAGGAATCTACCACCTTCCAGTGTTACCGTCTTGAGGTCCGCCCTCTTCCCTCCGTTTCCTCCCCCCTAGAGGTCAACCGAATCCAAGGAGCCACGACACAGAAGCCTCTGCCTCTCTCGTCTTTCCCGCCCGATCACCCGGTCAATTCGGATGATTACACAGATTTCTGCAGGGAAGTGTAGGAGGAGGGAATGAGGCCGGGGATGAGAAAGGTTCTGGAGAAGTATTTCAGCATCTTCCCGAATGAGATTCCCACCCTCCCGCCCAAGAGGGAAGTCGAGTGTCATATCAAACTCGAGCCAGGTCACCGCCCCCCTGCTTGAGTATAGGCTCACCTATGGGCAGCTCGATGAGCTCCGAAAACAGTTGGAGTCGTACTTGGCCAAGGGTTAGATCCGCCCTTCCAACTCCCCGTTTGCTGCCCCTATCCTTTTTGTTACGAAAGCTGACGGCACTCAGCGTATGTGTATTGATTACACGCAGCTGAACAAAATCTGTGTGAGGGACAGATATCCCTTGCCGTATCCGGATGACTTGATTTCCCGTCTGCATGGAGCCAAGTACTTCTCGTCTCTCGACTTGAGACAGTACTTCCATCAGATCCGGGTGGCCGAGGGCGATGAGGAGAAGACTGCTATCGTAACAAGCTGCACTTCTGAGGAACACGAGAGAGACGTGGAGGCCGTCCTCCAGCTCCTTGCCAACGAGTCTCTCTATGTCAAACTGTCAAACTGTGATTGGTTCCGGACGGAGGCCAAGTTCCTGGGGCTGGTCATCAGTGAGGGTGGATTCAGGCCTGCGCCTGAGAAGGTGCAGGGACTCCAGGACTTCCCCAAGCCGACCGACCGCACTTCACTGCGTCAGTTTTTAGGGTTAGGGAATTGGTTTCGGAAGTTTGTTAGGGGGTACAGCCAGGTTGCTTCTCCCCTTCTCTCTCTTCTCCGCACCTCAATCCCCTTTGTGTGGGAGCCTGTGTATGATCAGGCATTCATTGCTCTAAACAAAACCGTCTTTAAGCTTGCCACCCTTGCACTGCCTGACCCCAGCCAGCCTGTCTACATTGCACACGACGCCTCACAGTCGCATCAAGCCATCAGGGCAGTTGCCATTCAGCGTTGTCAGAAGATAGGGGCATACCGTCCGCTTGCCTTCGGCTCCCGCCGCCTAACCCCCACCGAGGCACGCTACCCAGTGAGCGAGTTAGAGCTGTTGGCGATTGTCCATTTTGCGAAAGTTTGGCGTTATTTCCTGACGTCCGGGTTGGAGTTTTGGACGGACCACAAGAGTTTAGAGAATTTGGGGAAGTCGTTTGAGCACTGTAGTCTGTGTATGAGACGGTGGATTGAGTTTCTGGAGGAAGTGGCGGTTCCGATCAAATATATTCTGGGGAGGGCGAATATCGTTGCCGACGCACTTTCTCGCAATCCGCCCCCTTTGGTCCAGTCCTCCCCTTCTGCCCCTTTGTCATCTATCAGAGTGAGGCAACCCACCCCGCTGACGGTCAGTCAGGCCGACAGTCCTGACGACGATGAGGTCCCAGGGCTTGAACCTGAGTATGAGGATGAGGGGGCAGTTGTTGGTGAGACCTGTTCTTTGGGGGGGGGGCACAGGGGCACTGAGCAGCGTCAGTGCCGGACAACCTTGAAGATTGAGGGAGATGTTGAGCTGCAGAGGCGCTGCAGAGAGGAGTATGCAAACGATCCCTGGTTTGCTCCGGTACATGCTTACCTGAAGAATTCCCCAAACAAACTTCCCTCCCCTCATCTGGTGCCCCGTTTGAAAGGTCTCTCTCTGAGAGATGGTCTGTTGTTTCGGGGGGACCGCCTTTGTGTCCCTCGCTCACAGCGTACGGCTTTTATTCGGGAAAGCCACTCATCTCCAGAGAGTGCACACTTTGAGGTCGGGAAAACCTACAGTCAAATGGCAGAAAGATATTTCTGGCCTCAGATGTGGAGAGATGTACGCAGATTCGTTCGTGCCTATGATCCCTGCCAGAGAAGCAAAGCTCCCAGCCGAGTGCCTCCCGGTCTCCTCCGACCGCTCCCTGTTCCCAACCACCCATGGGAAGTCACCCAAATTGACTTCTTCGTTGGACTGCCCGCCTCCGGGGATGAACAGTTTGACTGTCTTATGGTTGTCACTGACTCTCTGTCAAAAGGGGTATGCCTGATCTGGACCCACACAACAGCAACAGCAGAACAGGCAGGCCGGCTATATTATGAAAACGTCACAGTAAAGAAGGGGTGGCAGTGTACGATCCTGAGTGACAGAGACCCCCGTTTTCTGTCTCGATTCTGGCAGACCCTACACACCCTCTCGGGCACGCACCTGTCATTCTCTACAACGGCATACCACGACACACCAGGGTCAGCAGAACGTAGGAATCGAACAATCGAGGAGGCCCTCCGTTGCCTCGTTGAGACCCAGCATCACCGATGGGCGGAATTCATCCCGTCCCTTGAGTTTGCATACAACACATCTGTCCATGTCGGGACAGGTCGCTCTCCCTTTCAGCTCGAACACGGAAGAGAACCCCTCACGCTCCCTGCTCTTTCTCTTTCTCCTTCTGTCTAGCCTTCCTCCGAGGCCTCTGACTTCTTGAAGGAACACAGAGAAGCCATTGAGGCCGCCCGTGCCTCTCTCGAAGCAGCCTAGTCCAGTCAGATCCGAAATGCCAACAGACGACGCCGCCCAACCGACAACATCAAGGTGGGGGACTATGTGCTTGTCCATCGCTCCTGGTGGGCAACCGCTGCCAAGCCCGATGTTTCCCTGTACAGCCGCAAGCTTGACAGCCTGTGGTTCGGTCCCTTCGAAGTGACCCAGTTCGATCAGTCCCGAGATAATTTCGAAGTCGCCCTGCCAGCGGGAAGCCGCAAAGACCCCCATGTGCACACGTCGCTGTGCAAGCTGTACTGTCACGAAGGACGGGGCCGTCCGGCCGTCCGATTGCCCTCCTGGGCCGATGAAGAGTATAAAGTCGAAAAGGTCCTCGGTGTTCGGGGAAGAGGCAGAGGAACCCAATACCGCGTGCAATGGGTGGGGTTCTTTGAGAGTGAAGCGTCTTGGGAGCCAGTCTCCCACCTCCGAAATGCAAAAGAGAAAATCAAAGAATTCAAGCGACAATCAAAGTGAATAGACAGGAATTGTACGGTCAATTTTGGTTGGCAGTTAACCGCAGAAAAGCTGAGAAGAAGGACAGAGCGCGTGGGACACACGCTCCAAGGGGGAAGGGCATGTAACATAGTGAGGCGAGCCATGGGACCGGCCAATCCCGGGGTGAGCCGAACTAACGTGCACCGCCACCGCACGGGACGCCCGCAGCTCAGAGACCAACACATGCACGCAGGCTCATGGAGGCGCCACCATGCCAGTCTGTATTAGAAGAGAATTAAATAAAATAGAAATAAAGTGGAATTAATTCAGTCAGCTGTGTATAGCCTGGATTGAGTAAACAACAGTTGTTTGCAAAGCTTCTAGAAGCAGTTTGGAAGTGAACCTTGAACTAACAGACTTTCTGTAGTAGAGATCTAACTGAACTAAGTACGATCACTTAGGAGAAGAGGAGTTACCTCCTTACGCAAGCGTTCACTCTGACAACAATTGCCGTGCGGTAAGCAGATTGAATTATATGACTCACGTTAAGTTGAGTTTTGAAGAGAAACAGCGTACGATCAGAGTATACATGCGCAGGCCGTCTTATAGAGAAATTTTTATGTATCGCTTAATTAGTTGGGCCTGAATGGCAACTACCTCCCTGAACCTAAGATCCACTTAAATGGTGGGGCCGTATTTTTAGATAGGCTTGAACGCCCGCACCGCAGGCGCGGGCGGTATCTTAAAGGCCCGCGCCACAGGCATGGGCAGTGTCTTGACCGGCCGCGCCGCAGGCGCGGGCGGTGTCTTGAAAGGCAGCATGCAGCTGCATGCTAAAGAATCGCAGCTGCATGCGTGTCCACCCGTCTCCCGAAGTGCAAGTATATCCAAACAACCCTAAAGAAAAAAAATTGACGAGATTGATAGACTTTTAGACTTTTTATTCAATTACTTTCAGACTTTTTGTTTCCCCCTTTCTTATGTTTTCATCACAACAAGTTGCCTCTCCACTTGCAGGCTCTGCCCAAGCTTTTTCATCTTCAAATTTTCTGGCAGCAGCTGGGGAGGAACAGAGTGAGGCCCAGCAGAGAGAGGCAGAGAGACAAGAGCAACAAAAGAGGCTTGCTCTTTGTCAAGCGTACGGTCTCAGAGTGCGAGCTCGCCAAACGTAGGTACAAGCCTATGAAATCTGCAGGTTGAGCAATCTTGCTGATTCTGATTCAGAAGATGAATGAATAGAGATGTTATATATGACCGTATACTGGCACTGAGCTATGTATGATGTAATCTACGATATAATATTGATATTGTATGATTATATATAATGATATATACAAAACCTAGGCATGAATAATATTTTAAAGGCAATATATCGATTTATTTATACGTTACTATTATATATATATATATATATATATATATATTCTTTGGATAAGATTTGCTAGGCCACAAATTTGGATAGACTTGATTAGCCATGCTGCAGGCGTGGACGATCTTGATATTTTTTTTCAAGTGGACATTAGGTTCAGGGAGGTAATGGCAACTGTGTGTGCACGAATCAAGATTGTATCATTATTTGGACCCATAATGCAAATTTCTACACAGGTGGTGCCTACGCAGTCAGATCTAGACGCGAGTGTGGTATAGTAAGATACCATCGCGCGATGCATGCACATGTTCCGAGAAACAACACTTCTTTGCACATGTATCTTTATATATAAAGGGCGTTGCAGAATGTTGCAGACTGTTTTGTCTTCCGCTCGTAGGTAGCTTGCTGTTGTAGGCCACGTCGTTGTGCCCTTCTGTTTGTTCTCTTTCAATAATCTCTGTAGAAAGCTTCAGTGTCCAATCAAACACGATCGGTGATGCTTCTCCTTTCCATTGGGTACCACTGTCGATCAAGTGTTCTCTCTTTACTGAATCCTGCAACTTCATTCTGTCGCCTTCTCACTTAGAGGCGATTGGAACAAAGACCTGCACGATTTCTGTGACCACCTCAACCTAAAAATCCATAAGAAATCGCTCTTCCTTCTCTAGAAGCCCTTGCCTACGGCAATACAACAAGATTTTCTACACCTGCAACGCTTCTGCGCTATTGTATGGATGATTCCGGAAACTTACACCAAGCGCAACTCAATTTGGCAAACCTATACAGCCAATTATGTTTACGATTGCAAATATAAAAAAAATTTATCGTGAAAACAGTTTTTTGAGACTAAGTCTTACAACATCGTGCAACATGTTTCTGATAATATTTGCAAAGTCTGTACAAATTTTCAAGTTCACAAGTTTGTACGCACGACTGATTACATTTATAAAAAAATAAAAATTCAAAGTCGGGCAGCCCCGGAAAACGAATTAATCCCTTGATTTATATTTTTTATAACGCTGACGAACTTGAAAATTTGCACAGATTTTACGAATATTATCAGAAACATATCGCAAGTAACTGTATTAAGAGACTGTTTACGCAATAAAATATTTTTCACATTTGCAATCATAATCATAATCATGCCAAATTGAGTTGCGCTTGGTATATCTGTTAAACAAACCGACCCAGAAAAACCCAACGTCGCCATGATCAAGTAAGCAAAAACGGAGCCTGTGAAGTGTGTAGTGCTTGATTGTTTGAATCAGATGCTCTTTGGGTTCCACTTACGCCATACAGTTAGACGACCTTCTTTGCAGGGAAGATTGTACATAAGTTTTGAGTTTCCATTCATACTGGGAGGCCGTGTATTGCTTCCGTGTTCTCACTGTAGCGGATCAATACATCACGCTGCGACAGGATCTTTTCTACTGTCGTTACTTTGTAAACTTGATAGTTGGGCTAGTAGTCAGGTTTTTTGCATCAGGTTTGCATTGTAATTTACTTCTATAAAACAACCCATGTATGCTGAGCAGTTGCTAGATTTTCCCTTTACTTTTAGGAGGAGGTTCCTCCCAGCTGGCAATCAATGCTCTAAACTTTGTATCTCAGAGTCTTAGCATACTGCACCCTCCGCCCTTCTTCCTTCCTCTCCCCCTCCTTTGCTTGCCCATTCCTCTTCCTTATCCTGCCAATGGCCTA
This sequence comes from Chromera velia, assembly GCA_018398765.1. Lineage (NCBI taxonomy): Eukaryota > Chromeraceae > Chromera > Chromera velia. The sequence continues at coordinate 27,833 of JAHBMJ010005858.1, read as the reverse complement.
GCCAACGGCCTCATTTCCCTTCCTCTTACCTTGCCAGGCTGCCTAGCTATCCTCTGTCACCTTCTCAGCTTCGCCTCCTTTAACTCACCCATCATGTCTCATCCCCCGTCCCGTGAACCCCTTTTCCTTTTTTTTGTTTCCTCCTAGGCCTACTTGATTTCCACTGACCCCTCTGTACGTATTTATGTACGCAGGATCTATTTGAGCAGGGCCAAGCTAAAATTCGACGTCCATCGTCTTGAAAAAGTTCCCTTCTGTCCCTGGCAAGGTTGGTAGGCTCTTTTTACCTTTTTCTTTGCCTTTTGTTTGCTTATACACTTATTTACATGAACGATTGCAGAGAAAGAACTTCCGGAGGTGAAGTTACGGAGTCTGACTTGACTCTTTTACGAGGACTGAGCGTCGGCTTTCTTTCAGGACCTCTGCGTACATGTGTCGATATGTATGAACAGAGGTGTGGAGACGCGTTCTTTGTCTTTATGTGGATGTAATGCAAGGCAGGTCCGCTGGGCTATTGTGCGGCGAACTTAAAGGAGGGAGACATAGGGAAACCCCTTTGTCGGGTGTCGCGCAGACGCGGCCGTGCGTAAATGAGATTAAGGCATGATCGAGTCAACATACAGGTATTTATTTTTTATACTTTCTTGCTGATTGACTCACAGGGCGTACAATAAGCACAGCATCTCTCGTTTGTTTTGAAAAGAGACTCACTCTTCAGAGTCATGCCATGAACTCGTCCAAATGGTCCTGTGCCCTCCCTCCCTCCCTCCCTTGCCTTTTTCCTTCCTTGCTTCATCCCTTTTCTTCTCTCTATTTCTCTGAAAGAGGTTCAACGACGCCTTCGATGATAATTGGACAGACTGAGTAGGCCTCGGGGACCCATCTGCAATCAAGTCAGAAAAGGTAAGTGGGTACACACATACATATGCATACACTTACAGATAGATAGATAGAAAGAAAGAGAGAGAGAGAGAGAGAGACAGGGGGGAGGGTTGGACCATCACGGGTTAGAAAGAAAGTCTTTGCACAAGAAGATTGCCACTTTCAGAGGGTTTGACTGTATGAGCGCTTTCAAGTTGATTGATTTAGAGGTCTGCATGCGTATCTTCATCATGTATTATCAAGTGTCTCGTTCATACCTCAAATGCATAAAGTGGGGGGCCTTCCAGGAGATGATCGAATGAAACGGTTTCGAATGAGGCATGCAGGAGACGGGGATTCCAAAGCTCAAGCATGCATGTCATAGGGAGGAGCATCCATGATGTATTGCCTACTTCATGACATATAGTCTGATATCATCACAAGAATCGACATGCAGGTATACATATATATACGTAATGAAAACTGTTATACAGAACTCTATGCCGGAATATCGATACATAAATATACTCAAATGCAGCACAAATAGTCTAGTAGAAGGCTTACGCAAAGGTCGAAGCTCTGGAGAACAAAAATACAAACAGAGACCGAGAATACACCCTCCTTTAGGCCAACTTTGAATATGCCGACTTAATTCTGCATGGGCCCAGGAAAATGAAATAAAGGTCTTCTTTCTTTCAGAGGCTCATGCATAAAGATGCGATCAAGAAGCTGAAAGTGCTTGAGGATACTGAGCCCAACGCGATCTCTGTGAAAGACAAAGAAAGTTGGGGGGATACCCCAGGTTGCCCATGATCGTTTTGACCTCGACACGATTAAAGACGAGGAGCAGAAGATGAGGAAGATAAAGCAGATGGTCAAAGAGGAAGTGTACAAGAAGAGCAGCTGCAGCAGAAAGGCGCCTCAAAGGTACATCAAAAAAATTGAGGGAAAGAAAGAGATCAAGGAAAAGGAGGAGGGGATCACCGACCACAGCATGATCGTGAAGGATGAGGTCATGCTAGATGCTTTTAGTATGCTTCCTCATGCGAATGCTGGTGCTAATCAGGTTGATTCAACTTAATTCTATAATTAAGAGGAAATTATGAAGAAGCAGGATGACAAATACATGGACACGGTTGTCAAAAAAGAAGAGACTGACCTCTATTATCACAAAGAGGAAAAAGATGTACAAGAAGAGCTATTCCAGGATAAACGGCTTGATGAAGAAGAACGTCAGATGTTGATTGGGCCCCTCCTAAGAGTATGTACCTCAAAGCAGTACTGAAGCTAGGCAATGCAATGGCAATCATTGAGGCCACTGTCACAGTCAAGTATGGCAAGGCCTAAGGGTCCCCCCTCCATGCGCAAGGAACATTTTTTTTTCTCTTATTGCATACATGCGTGCAGCAATTTTGTGGCCTTGGTCCTTTTCCTGACTTTTTAAGAGCACAAATCCTTCCATGCATGCTAGGACCCACGCAAGTTGCTGCATGCTGATCGAGTCTGTTTATGTGGATTTTACGGATATTTTTATGATTGTTTTTTAGCTTGTGTCTCTAACTTGCTCCATACAAGTCATGCGATTACAATTGCCCATGCTGCAGCTGTTTGCATGCATGAACTCGATCCATATTGGAGAAAATTTTTTGGTCAAATCGATCGCGCAAGGCTGCTGCTGTGTCATACTTCACTGACTATTAAATCAAAGTTTGTGACTGGAAAAAATATGTTTTATACTTTCTTTTTGAAAAGGGCGAATGCTATATATGTTTAATTAATATTATTGACATGAACTTTTTGTACGTTTATTACGTACGTCGATTAATTGAGCGTGAAATCTTGATTTTCAGGGAGAATACTGTATATTCCTAAACTTACATGAACTAATCAGAACTATTTAAATCTTTTGAATTAAATGTTTAAGCAAATCAAAAATCAAATAAAAGTCTAGATGAAGGTTACCCTTTGTAACTAAGAGGTTAACGAGCAAGGCTAGAGACCAAACGACCCGACTAGAGAGTCATAGCTAGTAGCGACCCAAGTCTAGACCTAAGTTCAAATCCTACAAGATCCTACACAAGATCCCGTTTGGGAGCTTTAATATCCATCTCATGATCTGAAACAGCCTGAGCAGAGCAAACCATGCAGACAATTAAAAACCAATTGTCATAAGGATTGTTTAATTATTATTTAATAACTTAAAAAACCGCCTAGTATAGAAAACTTCCAAAAGACCGTGGGTAACCGCAAGGGTTTCAACCCAGAAGATAAATCCTTATCTTATCTTAGACTTAATCCCAATCTTAAAAAACTGTAATAAAATCAGAACGATCATCGATCTCGAAGAAATCTTTATACTTTTGAGATCGATTGGGAATGTCATTGAACATCGACCTAAACTACCCCACGGACATTAAAGTTATGGCACTGTTATGCCAGTGATGAAACCCTGAAGATCCTTAAATCCTTGAAAGTATGCATCCGTACTAACCCCTCTAAGTAGACTTGGACTTAGGGCCCAGGCTGGGGGCTACTACTCTAGTGCTAAACCATACTAACAAAGGTAAATCCTAAAATAAATCTAGAGATAAATCTGATACCGTATTCAACGTTATAGCTGCACCGTCTAGCGTACACCCTTAATATATTGGAATAACATACCCTAACAGAAACTGATACATGCCAGTGTACAGTATCGCTACTATTGCATGGCTTTTATGATTTTGTGAACTGATTGATTGGTCACTATATGAAAGGACATCGATGACAAAATTATAAGTGGATCAAGGAGAAAGCCTTCGGGGATCTCGTGGGAACAGAGAGGCCTTGCGGACGTTCCCAAGGTCCAGGTAAAGAGATACGATGCGGTCGAGACCCAGACCAAATCCAGCGTGGGGAGGGCAACCGCAACTCAAAGCCTGCATCACAGCACGCATCTGAAATGAGAAAGAGCGGCAGAAGGAAAAGAACGCAGGAAGAGCGAGCGTACAGCAGGACGATGTGCAAACGTTCACAAAAGCAGATGTCTTTTAATTGTCGGATCGCTCATTCGATCCTTTCAATCGTATCGCTTCAAAAACTCCAAAAGTTGACAGGTCGGGAAGCCACGAGATCGAAGCTCGGCATGGGGAGAGTTCGCAGTGGATGATCAGAGGATCAGATTTAGCGCAGTCAAAAAGGTTATGTAGGTATACTCATTCACTCATTGACTCACTCACTAAGTGAATCACTGACTTCAATGTAGAACTTTAGTTCCTCGGGGTCTCCCTCCTTTCTGCAAATGCACTCACACGTCGAATGGGTTTGCAGGACAGAGCAACAGGACGCAAAACAGAATCACTCTTCGATCCACTGGAAACCTCCAGCGTGCATGGTGAAGAAGATCCCACCGAAGAGAAGATCCACCGAGGGAATTGAGAAAAAAAAGGAAAACTAGTGAAAGAAAGGAAAGACGCGCGGGGAAGCTTTACAGAGGTTTCGCATGTCGAATCACTCGACAAGACGGAGCCGTCCGAGCGCCCTTCAACCAAATGCTCTTTCCCCTCTGTTCCTTCTAATCAATGCCCCCCTCCCTCCCTCCCTCCCTATCCCCCCCTAACTGACTCTTGAATTCTCCGTAGAAGAAGATCAGGGTCATGAATTCGCTGAGCACCTGTAGTGTTAAATTACAGATACGAATCATCAAACCATGCATCTCTTATTTTCCATTTGTGCAGACCAGAGTGGGCCACTTACTGTTCATTGACCCGAGACAAAAGTGCAGCAACACCAGTCCAGTGGGAAAGCAGATGAGGAAGGACCCTATCCGCCGCACAACCCACCCCGGAAATGAAAATCATGGTCTGTAGAATCCGACGCCGAAAGAGAAGCGGAGGAGCGACAGACGCCCCTCCTATGTCCTCCATCCATTGGGACAGCTGATTGGTCGATTAGGGAAGCCTCAAAAACCAACCAAAGAGAAGAAAAGGAAAGAGAGAAGACTGCAAATCTCTTGTCGGACACCTCCTCATCTTCGGAGATCTCCCGTTCTCTTCCTTGCACACGCGGGCACGCACACACACACACACACACACACACACACACACACTCTTTTATTCTCTCTCACTCTCACAGAGAGAGAGAGAGAGAGAGAGAGAGAGAGAGAGAATGAAAAAAAAAAAAGAACATAAGCGCTCTGCCCCTACCTGAGGAGATCTCCTGTCCTCGCAAGAAGATGTCATAAGAATTTGACCGAGAAGGATCAGATGGAGACAGCATTGTGTAGAATGGTCTGCAAGGAATCGCTCGCAAACAATTTTATTTTTGTTCAGCTGAAGAAAACAAATGAAAGCGGCATCAGAGAAGACACATAGGACCGCAAGGTGCTGATACAACGCCCTGATTGCGGAGAGGATTAAATTTGCATCTACACGCAACAGGACAAGATGCAAGCCAAGAAACAGGCCGACACACATCTCTGGCATAGAGCTGCCTCGCGATGGCCTGAAAACAGAAAAGTTCTTTCTGGGGTCCAGGAGCGGCTTCGAAAGAGAAAGTGCGCCAGTGGTCTTATTCAGAATCATGGAGAGCTCGGATACTTGTATATATACCATCTATCTATCAGCTTTGAAGCCAGGCGGCAGGCAGGAAGGCAGCAGCGACCATAGAAAAACCAAGCAACGCCTCTACCGGCCATAAACACACGGGTGTTACTCTGAGGGACAGAACAAGCGTCACAAAGATAGCGAATACACAAAACAAGTGTAGAGACCGACCGCACGTCGAGAGGGTACTGGTCGACCACGACCAGATCTGTGCCGTATTTTTCTCTGACAATCTCCCCCAAGAGAATCTCCTGGGAGGACGAGAAATCGTCGAGGTCGCCGATCTTCGTGTCCCCCCTTTCCCTGAACAGCGGTTGACAGGGACAGGGACCGCAGCGAGGTGTTTGCATGTGCGTATGTTCCTGTGCACGTATGCGTATGTATCTACATGTATGTATGTTCGTCTCTGTGTCTCTGTGTGGGTAGGCAAGGTGACGTTGTCGTTCAGTTGAAGAGATTAGACAAGGAGCTTTTCTTCCTTTCAGCTGCCCTCATGTCGATCCACAAGCACCAAAACTCAAAAAAGGCCGTCACTTGCAAAGCCCGGAGGCAGCCGACCGCAAAGAATCCAGCACTGCAGTCTGTGAATTGACAGAAACTTCCCTCTCTCCCTGCCAATAAGCCCACCTCAGCATGTCCACAGCTTCTTGATGGCTGATGACCACCGGCTCGTCGGGGATCTTGGGGGGTTCACTTGGGAACTGTCGTCTGGGGGATCGAGGAAGGCGTGCAGATGAGGAGAGCTAGGCGACATGATCAAAAACTTGGCACTGAAAACTCGAAAAGAGGGGTAAACGACCAAGTTGAAGTTGTGAAGAGACCGCCAGGCCGCCCACCTGCCTGTCTGCCGTACAAGCTCAATTGAGACACGGATGTCTTATGCGTCAATCGATCATTTGGCGGGGGTTGCGGAAAGGCTTGTTTGCTAGCTGACTGACTGACTGACTGACTGACTGACTGACTGACTGACTGACTGGAAGACTGACTGACTGACTGACTGACTGACTGACTGACTGACTGACTGACTGACTGACTGACTGACTGCCTGACTGACTGACTGACTGACTGACTGACTGACTGACTGGAAGACTCACCGAATTCGGGCAAGCAGCTCCTGCGACCGTGGAGACTCCTCAAGCTCTCTGAACATCTTCTTGAAAGCCCTGAAAGACAGGCAGACGAACAGACATGCGGGCAGGCCGGCAGTCAGACTGTATGGCTTCTTCCTCTCCCCTCCCCCCATTTTTCTCACAGACTGCGAATCGAAGTAATATTTCAAACGGACGCCGCACGAAACAATGAACGACAAAAACATAGAGAGGCAGAGAGGCAGACAGGAGAAACGAAGAGGAACGAGAAACCGAAGGATAGATCCGGATCCGGAAGGCTAGTCTCGTCTGTTTCACACATCACTGCAAGTTCGTCTGTGTTTTTAATCTGAATATTGCTTCTTTTTTTTTTAATTCAGGATCTTTATGCTGCGAGCTACCTGATCAACACGGTGCATCTTCTAACACGTCTCCATTGGTGGCCCACGTCTGTTTCTGTTTCTCCTCTTCCTACCTCAACCTATCATTGAAGGGCATGAGTATGAGCTGAAGACCTCTTGTGTGCGAGACTTTTCCAAAACATCAGCCGTTGATGATGGCCTGCCATTTGCCTGCCTGCCTGCCTGCCTGCCCGCCTGGTGCTCGTTGCGTCCCTGGACACCACACGAGCGTCGATTCACCTGCCTTCCCTTCCCTTCCCTTCCTTTCCTTTTCCTTCCGTTGATTTGCAGAAGGCACCCCACTGACCCGTGTGCAACTTCAATCGCCTCCATGTAGTGGCTCTGAATAGGCATCTCCATGTCAACGCCTGAGGAGCATAAGAGAGAAGGTGGGAAGGAGCAGACAAGAGGAGGAAAACTGTAAGAGATTGGGGGAAATCAAGGAAGAAAGGGGAAGAGGGCAGCCGAGTGAATTCAGGGGCATCCGATGGAGACAAAGAAAGTATCCAGAGACAGTCGGAGAAATGCAGAGACAGCCGGTGTTGAGAAGGACAAGCCAGAAAGAAGGAGGGAAAGAAAGAAAGGAAGGAAAAGACACAGCTTTCAACCCCCAAACTCAGAAGCGTTTCTGCTTTCTTGCCCCTTTACACAGTTCCAAACGACTTCGGTGTTTTCTTTCCTTTTATGTCTCCCTTGCTTGCTTGTTTCATTCCCCCCATGCTTCCTTCCTTCAATCCTATGCATGAGCTCTTACCAGTGAACTCTGTGAGATGTCGCCTGCTGTTCGACTTTTTTTTTTTTTCCATACAGAATTCTTACCAGTGAACTCTGTGAGATGTCGCCTGCTGTTCGACTTTTCAGCTCTGCAGAAACACGGAGAGAATATACAGAAGATGACAGAGAGCACCTACAGCGTCCTTTCTCTTCCGGCTTTTCTCAGAAGAAAGACAAGGAGTGACAGGACGAACTCCCCCTTGAGGTGCCTCTTCCCATTGTCTCTTCTTCCAGAGAATTCGGACTTACAAAACCGCCTCTGACTTCAAACGCCAAACTTGAAATTGCCCCATTTGACCTCGAGGACCTCTCCAAAAGCCCATCCGTCCGAATGCCAAATCATAAAAGGGAGTGTTATAATGCTGCTGCCGCACAGAAAAGAAAATACATGCACTGGCAGGAACCCACCGAAACACGGGGCCAATTTCAAAGACCCCGCCCAGGTCTCCTGCCACGGCCATCTGCTTGAACAACTGCGGACTCTGTGCAAGGAAAGCCTTCCTGCCAAAATAATCCAGAGAAAAAACCTCAGCCCCCCCCTCAGAGGCGCCCCCTATCAGTTTGGGGGTCTGGATTTCTGTGAAGCCTTGCTGCAGTGCAGTCACAGAGCGCAATGTTGGCATTTTTTCATTGGTCTGGTGAAGCGAGAAAAGAACAAACGATGACTGGGAGGAGGAAAACTCCAAGAGCAGTCGAAAGAAATTCGCGTCTCGTTGCAAATGAGTGTTTTCATGAAATTTCGCTGATTGATTTCAGACGGAAGCCCGCCCCAACGACTTGACTGACCTCATACATAGCCTCGCGAAAGAGTCTACACATCTCTGCAGTCAGTCCGGAAAGAGCGGAAAAATGAAAGCAGATAGAGTCAACGAAGCATGACAGCCGGTGACTGTAAGTAAGGCCGGCCCGCTGAGTGGAAGAACTCGATCACGTCGGACTGATTCCCTCGCTGTCTTCCTTTTGACCCAACTGATTTTTTCTTTCCAAGCAGGAATTAAGGACGATGATCACGCAAAAAGACTGAGACCAAGGTCACAACCATGGACTCTCTGAACGTATTTGTGCGGAGGGGAAAGTGCAACCCATCTTTTTCTTGCATGCACAACCCGAATCGTATCCTTCCCCTTCACGCGCCCACGTGGTCTGTCACTCATTCCTGCATTCATCAGACACTTCCTCACATGAAGGAAGGACTAGCATGCGTGTGTCCCCTATACGGCCATCGCCAGGTGTACCTGATTTGACGCGGAGTGCTGCGTTCTGGGCGGGTGCTCGTAGATCGAGGTGTCGGTAGTCGAGTCTCAAATCTTGTCCGAGGGTCGGAAGGGGCCTGTCGGTGTCTTGGCTCTTTTCCACTTCCTCCTCTGGTCGCCCGGCGTCCTCCACGGAGAAGGGAAGGACCGGGGGGGCCCGGGAGATCACACGCAGGGTGTGGATCTGAATCTCCACATTCGATTGGGTGCAGGACTTGACGGTGGCGGAAACCAATTTACCCTGCGGAGAGGACACAGGGGATAGGGAGACGCCCGCGCACACGGACAAAAAAAGGGTGAGAGCAAAGTGGAAGGCAGCAATGGAGAGGAATCACGAAGAACAACGAGTGTGTGCAAAACACTGACCTCAACCTCCAGTATCGACTCTGGATGAAGTCCTTTGACGAATTTGAGAAGGGCTTTTGACTCCTCGAGCGCACTTTTGTCCTTGAAGTGCACGGCCTGCACAGTGGGACCACCCGCTTCTCTGAGGACAAGAAAGCAGCTGCTTCCTGTTGCTCTGACCGTATGGAGACGCGCGCGAACTTTGACGACGGAGTTCAGAGGAGGTCCCGTCTCCTTGCCCAAATCTGACACAGAGACGGGAGACGGATCCCCGGAAGCCCTAGATGTCGACTGAAGCAGAGGGAGATCCTCTGCGACGTATGCTAGGGAGACGGGGGCAGACTCAGTCGCTGAATCCGACAAAATGCTCCACGACGTCTCCTCCAAACTGCCCTGTCTCCGTCTAATCTCACTGCCCAAACGGCTTGAAGCTCCCTTGTCCCGCGCCCACAAGGGTACATGCCATGATGGAGCGGCAAATGCTGAAAGAAAACGATCACTTACACTTTGGTTGCCTGAAGCCAGAGTGCCCAAGGAAAGCGATATGAGTGCAAGTGTGGTGCACATCATGCGCCCGTCTCGTCTCTGCCTTCCTGTCTCTGTCTCTGTCTCCGTCAGCAACACCGAACAGCTCCGTGAACCTGGAGAAGGTTATCCCACACAGTATCGATGAATGGTCTGGAGACTGCACTTCTATTAGTAACACAATAATCCATCCCCCAGCGAGGCTCTCTGCCACGGCGGTATGACAGATCTTATAAAGCAAAGTTGACAGGTTCGGCCGGCAGTTGCAAAAACCCGTCATACCCTGTCTTTCGGGACCGCGCGCGAGCTCGCAGCTGCTCGCTGAAGTTGGAACCATCAGTGACAGTCACCGAAGCAAATTATGGCTGAATAGTGCAGTCGGGTGGATACTGCTTTTCAGAAGTCAACATAAGGGTCCCTCTTGTGGCCAACGCCTTTCTGTCGAGGGGAGAGCAGAGATTCTGCAAAAGACGTGCTTCCACGGTCACGCGTGCAGTGAATCCGTCTCCTTTCTCTCTTTCACTTTGTCACCCGTCTGGCGCATCAGCTCAGCTGGATGAAAGACCGAGAGGTGCTCTATCACTACGTCGCCTTTAAGTGTGCCGCTTCGGTTTAGCTTCTACAGGCGCACAGGCACAGCTTGAGGGAGGAGGAGGCGCTTTCCATTTTCATGAGCAAAGAAAAAGAAAAAAAAGAGAAAAAAATGGCAAACCAGGGGTTATTTCTGCATCAGCAATGGCGCCCCTGTCAGTCTCCACGCCCTGTCTCTCCCCTTCAGCTGCCTCACGCAAAATCTGAAAACAATTCTCGCGCCCTGCCCAGAAGTTTCGCTCACCTCTCTTCCCGTCTCCTTTTCCTTTTTCAGTCTGTTTCACTCACGGTTTTGTTGCCTCCTCCTTGCGTGCGAAGAGACACTTCCAGCTTCTCTGGCCTTACAGTCTGTGACTTTTTTCCTCCCTCTCCTCTGCAGTCGACTACCCCCTCGAGGCCCTGCCGATGGACTACAGATACCGTCAGAAGAAGGTCACAATCGATCCTAAAAACTTGGGAGTCAGGGGCTCAGAGGACAGCAAATCGGTCGGTCGGCCTATCAAGAAGCAGTGAGCAAGAAGAGAAAAAGACAGATAGAAGGAAGGAATCAAATGAGCACGTCTATGTGGTAGGAGGAGTAATTGACTCTAGATTGGCGGATTCCATGCAGATCCAGTGTTTCTTTCGAAGAGGGACTTACCGCTCCGGCAGATGGAGAGCGCGAATAAGCGAGCGCAAAGGAAAACCAGAGGAGAGCAAGGAAGCGGGAGACATGCAATGAAACAAGAGATTCACAAAAATTCGCCTCTTCAAATGCTTGAGTATGTGTCTCTTCTTGCCGCTTGCAACACACTGTTTCTCTTTCTTTCTGTTCTGTACGGGTGGAGGTCTGCACTCCTTTCCTCTTCTGTGCCCAGCATTGTCTGATTTTAGTGGCACGAACGCTCTGCCGTTCTCCGGAATGCATTTGTGTATGGACTCATTAACTGTGAGTGTCTTGCCCAGCCTCGAAAAAACAAATCGGCGCATTGAGAGACTCTTCCTGTTTCTATTGGTACACATGCTCTCTCTCTCTCTCTCTCTGTGTGTGTGTTTGTGTGTGTGTGCAAAACAAAACAAAACCCCAGGGTCTTTTGGGACTTGATTGGATGGCTGACGGTCAGTCTCTCTTTCTCCCTCTCTCTCTCTCTGTCTGTGAGTGTGCATGTGTGTGTCTGTTTTCTTGCTTAAGGAAGGACAGGGGAGCGCCCCAGAGAAAAGGAGGCAGCCAGCGACAGCTCTTTGAACACTTGCACGCGAAGAAAAGGTTTGGCTATTTTCGGATCAATTCGCAGGCCGAAATTGCGGTTCATGTTTTCGCAAGAGTTTTCATGGCCGACAGAAGACGAACACTTCCATGTCTCTTGTTTTCACTTTGTTTTTACGTCAAATGGCATTCGCGTTTGTGCATCTCTCATTCTTTCTGCAGGTGGCAGACTCATTACGGCAACGGACGCTCAAATCGTTCTCACAGATCCCGAGAAGGTCAGCTGGGGTCGGAGTTAATTTTTGGCATTTTCCTGTTTTGCTTGATCGGGATTTGTGCCTTTTTAAGAGAACCTTTCTGCAACAATGTCTGCGGAACCGTAGAAGATGTACCGGGGAGACTTTTTGTTTCGCTGAGGGCTCTTTTTGCACTTTTTGTAGAGTACTTTACTCCTCTTTCGTCGCGTCTGTACCTGATTGATGTGGATTTATTCGACTGGCAGGAGAATTGGGTGCTGGGGACTTACAAGGGGAAATATTCTGGAGGCGTATATCCCCATCCGAGTAACGACAGCTTAGTCGCAACGATTGCTGGTGACTCGACGGGAAAGGAGAAGTGGTCTCCTCAAATTCTGGTATGTCAGTCAGATCTCTGACTCTCTGTTTGTCTTTCCGTCTCTCTCTCTGTGTGTGTGTGTGTGTGTGTGTGTGTGTGTGTGTGAGAGAGAGAGAGAGAGAGAGAGAGAGAGCGGTTGGGAATAGTTGAAAGATTTCTGATGCTTTTTTGTGTTTTCAGCACGGCATGTGTTTCCCCTAGCTAGCACTATCTGCTTGTCTGTCACCGCTGGCTAGTTTTCTGTCTACTTGTCTGGCTGCTTGGCTGGCTGTCTGTCCCTGCACATATCTTTTCTTGTGTGTCTGTCTGTCTGTCTGTCGAAAAACAAGGCTTAATCCGCTCTGTCTGTTTGACGGTCGGTCTGTCTGTCGAAAAGCTCATCTGGCTGCCTTCTTTCTTATACTCATGCGGCCTTGTTCTATACGCATGTCGGATAGGGATGGCAGAGGGGCTGTTCCAATCCTTCCCGCTCTTCCCATTGTGCTCTCTCTCTCTCTCTTTCTCTTTCTCCCGAGCTCTCACTCTTCGATGCCCATTCTTTCGTCCTTTTGTTCTGCTTGGCTTTTCTGGGTACGCTGAGGAGAAGGCAGGCAGGATAGAGGCTGCCGCAGACGTTGTGGAGGGGTGATGACACAGAATGCAGCTGAGAGAGAGTCGATCCCCTTAAGTGCGGGTAGATTCTCCCTGATGCTTTTTGAATTCATTGATAGTAGATTCTGACTACTCCTCAACAAGGCAAGCGGCACATGCACAGTGCAATGAAGCGAGACTTTCTTCACAGAACTAAAAAGGGAATGAGAGCCCGACCGATCTAAAAAGAAAGCGAGCCAGACGACCGCGATCCTGTATGTGGCTGTGCCACGCAACGCGTCACTGCAAATTCGTCCTTCTTCACTTGCTCTCTCCCTACCTGTCTGTGTGCAACCTTTCCACGCTCTGCCGATCGAACAAACCGACGGACCGGCCGACCACCAGGATCTTCGAGACGGTGGTCGCACCAGACCGTCGGCCTCTGGGACGGCAGGACCCGGCCAGACGCGAGGAGTGGCACCCGCAGTGCTCAGTGTGGCCCAGCCTGCTGCGCTCCCTGGAGGAGTGAACCCTGCGGCAATGGCACGGGCAGGCTTGAACACCTCCACAGGTGGTCAGGGCGAGCAGAAAACGGCAACTGTGAAGGCAACGCTTCCCGTCAGGAATCTTCTGCCAGAGAAGAACGCAGACACGCCGCCTCAGTCGAAGCCGAGGTGCGCATGCTGGAGAAATGACGGTCATCTCTTTGCGGTCGTCGTGAGCTCGAGAGAGGAAAGAATATGCGTCAGTCGGCCAATAAGTCTGCACACTTCTTTCCACTTCATGTGGACGAGACGCGCGTTCGGAATTCCCTTTTGGGTGGTGCACTTGAAGTGATCGAGGCTTGGTTGTCGTACGGCGCTGTGACGAAAGAAGGTTCTGCCCGTCTCTCCATCCATCCATCCATCCCTGTGTGTGTGTGTGGGGGGGGGGGGGGTTTTGGG
>JAHBMJ010005858.1:0-14074 GCA_018398765.1 Chromera velia | reverse complement strand
GGGGGGGGGGGGGTTTCTTTTTGTTTGTTTTCTCCAAAATTCCTCTGACAGCGGATGCACGATTTGATTTGAATGCCTCCATCATGACTACATTCATTTTTCTGGTTTTTTCTGTCGATGCCTGAATGCAGCTCTATGATGTAAGATCACTGTATGACGTTAGGGGCGAACAAAAACCGGCGCTCGTGCTGGACAGTCCAGAAGTAGGCGAGGTCGGTCGGTCAGCCAGTTAGTGGAGAGAGCGGAGCTGCGAAGAGGGGAAAGATCTGCCTTTTCGAAAAAAATTGGGGGACAACACGAACATCGAGATGATGGTTGTACATCTTCTCTGTTGTGCGCATTTTTTCAGATTCTTCATCGGCAGACACAAAAAGAAATGTGGGTGCTGATGAACAAACAAACCTGACGGGGGTCTGACAGGCCCTCAGACGCACAGAACGTGCAGCTGTTCCTGTATTTCATGCATTCACCCGTTCATCTTTCCATCCGCTGTCTCCTGTCTCTTCTTCTTTCTGTCCGTTTGCTCTCTGGTACTTCAACTTCTTCTTTGTCTCCGCTGCATCATTTCTTTCAGTCGGGGGGAGCCTCTCCTCTCTTTTCCCCTTGCGTGCTTTTTTGGTTTATAAACAGAAAAGGAAACTGTGACGAAGCGTGCCTATGTCTGAGTGTTCGGAGCGCTCGCTTCTCTATTTCTCTTCTCACACCGCTTTACCTGCGCCAATAGTCTATTATCTCTTGTGGCCATGAAGTGTTTCACTTTCTTTCGTTGTTCTTTTTCTTTCTTTCCCCCTTCCTTTCTTCCTTCCTTCCTTCCTTCCTTTCTATCTTTCTTTCTTTCTTTCTTTCTTTCTTTGTTTGTTTGTTTGATTGATTGACGCGAGCGAGGCTGCTTGGATGGATGGATGGATGCAGGTGACAGACTTGACGTTCACAGGGGACGGGCAGCTGCTTGTGTATGCAATGAACAGTGGGGAAGTAGAGGTCGGTCTGCAGGGAGGGTCTTTTCTTTTTTTTTTTCTTCCGTGCATGCATGGGGGAGTGCGGGGTGGGGAGAGAGGGGCGACTTTACTGGACAGGCGGGGGGGACGAGACAGATCGAGAACGAGATGGCGGGAACGAGTGTTGACCCACCCTGACTGACTTGTTGGGAACGTCTGTTCAAGTTGACTGTCTGCACAGTACAGACGGACCACGCACACGGGGTGACGTACATATACACACAAGCATGTATGAATACACGCATGGCTCGATTCTGCTGAGCTCGGCTGATTGCTCTTCAAGTTCTTTTTTTGTGATGATGACGGCGATTTGGTTGGTGCTGTTGCAGGCTTGTCTGGCGGGGCATGGTGTGAAGACAAAATCAAACCAGAGAGAGTGGGCATTCGGTGATGAGTTCACCAACAGAGCGAAAAGGACAGTCCACCCAGCAGCAATCAACCGGGTTGCGGCAGACAGACAAAGTCAGTCAGTCACTCAGTCAGTCAGTCAGTCACTCAGTCAGTCAGTGAGTCACGCATGCCATGCTTTCAGCATTGGCTTGAAACATGGGGGGCATTTCTTTCTCTTGTGGTCGATGCATTTGTTCTCGTCGGGAATAGGGCCTGTATGTTGTTGAGGGAACAAGGGCTGGTTGCAGAAGGAGCACGCACTAGAAAACAGAGAGAAAGCAAGGGGGGGAGGAGCGGAATCAATCTGTGGAGAAGATAAAAGAGTGAAGTGAGTCGTGACAAGCAGAAAGTCATCGAGGCATGCGACGACACTGGGCAAAAGGAGGGAAGATAGCAGGATGCAGAAATGAAATCATTGAGTCAGAGAAAAAGCAGAAAAGAAAAGATGACAAGAGCTCATCCGATCTCAAAAAGAATCAATCGCTGGTTCAGTTACGTATCAGCCTCTTTTCTCGCTTCGTGTCTGCACGAAAAAGCAAGGAATAAAAGCAAAGACGTCTGGGCATAAGGACTGGTCGCTGTCGTGTGTTTTTTTTCTTCTCTCTCGCTTTTCGCTCGCCCTTCCACTCGTTCATTGATTCTCTCCGTGTGAGCACAATATCCTTTGTGTGCCGTACCCACGAATGCAGATCGCTTCATCGTCACTGCAAGCAACGACTGTTCGGTGTCCGTGCTCTCGTCGCTGACTCTGGAGCCTCAACAGGTCTTTGCGTCGGCCGAGGCGGTCAGTTATCCTTCCGTTGGACCTTAAGGGTCTCTCTCTCTCTCTCTGTCTCTCTCTCGCTCTCTCTCTCTCTCTCTCTGCGATGGATGCCCTCACTCCAATGAAATAGACTTTCCATCCTTTCCACTCATGTGGACACACAGCGGTTCGAAGAGAGGTACAGAAGTGCATCAGAACGTGAGAAGAGCTCTGGGGCAGGCCGAAGAGGAAGTCCGTTGGACGCTGCATTTTGCCCGTGCGTGTTCTTTCTACCATTTGAGACATGTGCGAGAGAGTGTGTATATGTGCATGCACATGTGCATTTGTTCGTGTCCGCGTGCATGTTTGTTTGCGTGAGCGGTCTCCATTATTTGCTTTCTCCACTTCCCTCAGCCCTGTGTTGTTTGCTCTATCTTCCTGCCTCCCTGCATGCATTTTCTCCTCTCCTCTCCTCTCCCTCGGGCTTGCTGTAGTTTTCAAAGTCGCTGTTGCTTCACAACCGACACCTGTTTACCTGCCGCTCCTCGAATGATTTTCTGACTGCGTACGTTCATGCAGCCGGTGACCAGCTTGTCAGTCAATTACGACGGAACTCTGGTCGCTTTTGGAACCGAAGTCAGTCTCTCTCCGTCTCTCCGGTGCCTCCCTTTCTGCCTGTACTCTCTGTGGAATGGGAGTCATACGTAATTCTTTTTCGGTGGGAAAGAGAGAGAAAAGCACAGTTTTTTCCGTTTCTCCCATCATCCTGCGGTTTGGAGCGGTCCGACATCGGGAGTCGTCGGAGTGAAGGTCGGGAAGAGACAGCAATAGGAGGACACAAAGCCTGCTCGTCTGCCTGCCTGTGAGACTGGTCCTCTCCGGCCCTTCTCTCTCGTCTTCATTCGTATGTGTGTGTGTGTGTGTGGATGTGGATGTGGGTGTTTCTGTGTGCATGGGCGAGGGCGCAGGAGGACACGCGAATTCGAGTCGGGGGTCTGGACACTGGGTATGAGTACGCGATCGTTCAGACGGCAGCCTACAAGGACGAAGAAGACGGGTGGTATCGAATCGGTTTGGTCAAAGGAGAAGCGCCCTCAAACTACCCTCCGACTCCAGGCGTCGAGCATTTGGCGTCAGTTTTTTCTCATCGATCACACCGGATTCATCTGAAGAAGAAAAACCTTCCTTGTATGGGATTCACGTTTACGTGTTGTAATGTGATATCTTCGACTCACGTCGTTGCAAGCGCCTCTGGATGGAGAGACAGACTCGTTGTATGGTCTCTCAAACAGAGCCCTGTTTGACTCTTCTGATTACATTTCAGAAACGATGCAACTGTCTCCCTCGGAAAGTGAGTCAGAGGCAGGAAAAAGAAATGCGCTTGGTAAGTCTACACTGCCTTCCAGTAGTGTTCTTCAGGAGAGTGCCGTTGCGGTCTCCCTTTCCTACCTTGTCTCAGACTCTGTAGAAGTGAGAGAAATGACTGTGCGTGCACGTGCCTTTGCAGGTGGAATCCGAAAGAAAACGTTCTGGCGTACTCCCTTGATCAGCCAAAGTACGACAAATGGACAAAGGAGAAAGGGTCGCTGTGTTTCCCCACCGGGGGTACTCTCAAAACTGTGCGGTTTGACTTTCCGGAACCTCTCGTTAATTGATTGCTTCTTTCTTTCTTTCTTGTCGTGATCTACCCCTTGGGGGTTCGAGTGACGGAAGCGAATGAAGGGGTTTTCTTGTCCAGTTGGCATTTTCTTGGCAGTCGATTGATCAAGGGGGGGGCTTCATCAGCGCGAAGGTTGTGTAAAGATTGGGAGGGTGGGGAATGAGGAAACGCATTGGGAGATAGCGCAAGCGCAGTCAACGGAAGGAGCTTTTTCAAGAAGGAAGGCGAACGTGAAAGAGAAACACTTCGGTCGCTGTGATAGAATACATGTGTGGACGAACAAGGATTGTGCAGAACTCCTCAATGTGAAACGATAGGGAAACAGATTGGTTTTTACCGCGTTGCTATCTGAGGATGATGATGTGATGTTGTCGTGGAATATGTTTGTTGAGTACAATGAGTAAACTTGAGAGCTAACCCGGCAGCTCTAGCAGGTGCCATCGGGAACCAATTACTATTGAATTAAAGTTGCAAAGGGCAGTCCACTGGCATCTCAAACAAATTTTTAGAAAGTTTGTACCTAGCCCAACAAGTTTTCTGATAATATATATTGCAATCAAATTCTTAAAATTATATATATGACTATGACTATATGACGCGCCATCGTCATCCATATCCAGAGCTAGCTGCATACTTCTAACGTTAGGCAGAGAAAAGTTGTTTCTTTTCCCTTTGGCAGCCTTTTTTCTTGGGGGGGGCATTGACTTAAACCCTTTTTTTCTTGCAACTCTTCTTTTGCCATGGGGGGAGTGGCCTTCTCTGTTCCCCGTGGGAAGCTTGTACTAGCGCCGAAGGGGGGAAGACATTCTTTTCGTTAACCTTCTTTACTTTGTCAGTACAGGCTGTTCCGTGCAGGTTGCGATTTGTTCCAAAGCCTCTTCCAAAAACCGGAAAAACTCTAAAACTAGTTCTAAAACGTTCTCATGCATCCATTTAATATAGATGTATATATTGAATTGAACATATATATATATATATATACAGACATAACTTTTACAATAAATGTATATGGATTAAACATTAGATTTTGATGTAGTTTAGGACACAGTTCAACTTGAGACACCTAGACGGGTCCTAGAGTCACCAAAGGTCCCTCCAGGTGTTCCTTAACTCTAGAATAAGTAGTGCTACGGCTGTAGTGGTGTGGCCACTGGCCAGTGCCGCAAAAAGACAACCAAAGAGGAAACAAAGCACGTACAACGACCTTCAACCGACTGAGGAAGCCCGGAGTATGGCGTAACCGGCGTGCGTGGCTCAGCCTCCACTGCCCCTCCAGCTCAGCGTTCTTAGAGTTGCGTGTATAGAGCCTTAGATTGGGCTGCGGGGCGCCAGGCGAGGCGGTGGGGCACCTGGTCGCGGTGAGCTTCACACGAATCTTTATGATGGAGAACTTTAGCCGGAGTCCGGGGCCTTGTGCTAGGCCTCGTGCACGCACTCTAGGTTTTACTAGAGGTTTTAGTTACACTGCAGTTTTCTAGGCAGTTTTAGATGATCGGCACCAATGGATAGACCTGTGGCAGAGTTGTCATCTTATAGGTTGTTGTAGCTGTTGCTCGAGCTGTTGTCTCATATAGTTTGAGTTTTATTGTCCTGTCTTATGAATTCCGACTCAGTCTGTTTGCATGTCACGTTTGATTCTGACATCATTCTGTGTTAAGTGCAGGGATAAAAGGGACTGTTAAACAATGATAAACACTGTTCTGCAGAGGGATTGAATGAAGCAGAAGGAGGTAGAATGAAGTTGAATGATTGATCGAAGTGTATTTTCACAATCTTAATTAACTTGTAAACCTTTTCTGCTTTTTAACCTTCTAGAATCAATTACTTTAATAAAAATTAGCGCTGAGTTAGAGTGAGTCTTTCCGCCGCTTTCTAGATAGCTTTGTGAAGCAACAGCTAGTACATGAGCTTCAGAGCGACTCAGTGCCAGTGCTAAGCTATAGCTTCACCTATATATGATCTCGATCTCATGGCCACATCCACAGAAGGAGTGTCAATGTACGGTCTCGCTACTTGGCCTCTAGATAGGCCAGTTTGATGCAGTACTTTCTGTCTGACTGCATTTGTGCATGCTCAATCAATCCGACGTGCGTGCTGCATGCATGTGCATGCATTTTTGCATCACCTGCGCTCGCTTTGCGCGCAGGCCGTGAAGCTTCGACTTGGCGCGGATTGACTTGACTTCGTTGGTGCCACTTTACGAGCTTGTGACACTCTTTAACCAAGTCACTTTAATGGATTATTCAATATACAGGTTTTCTTAATATTTTTACATCTAGTTAATTGTGCAACGATTTGATGAACATTCATAATAGCAAAGTACTAGGCGGTTGAAGTGCAATGCATACCAATTATTATCAAACAATGGCCTAGACAATGGCAAGAATCATGCATGTATACGCCCTGACAGATGATTTTTTTTAAATGATCGATCGAAGATTCTTGTTTAAAATTTCCAACATGTGAGTCTGCTGAGTTTTTAAGTTAAAAGTAGGTTGACTGCCCAATTTTGTTATACAATCGATAAAATACAAGTGGTGCATCTTAGAGTACATCATTGTGGCCCGCGTTCAAGGATCCTGTCCATAAGGCTTGTCATATAAAGAGAAGCAGCCGTCGCGGCTTGCGACTCGTTGATTCGGCTGGTGACAGAGGGAAGCAGCTGCTCAGCTATGTATGCAGAAGCATCCTGTCGTGCTCTGTCCTCTTCCACCTTTTCCCCCTCGGTTTTTCTCTCCTCTTTTCCTTCCTCCTCTTCTTTGTCTTCATCTACATTTGCCTCTTTGCTTCCGGTCTCTTGTTCTTCATCTCCCGACTCCATTTCTTCTTTTGCTGCAAGTGCACTCTCTTCAAATTCTACTGGGGCGTCATCGTGCCCCCCTCGTGTGTGTCCTTCTCCCTCAACACTCTCTGGGAATTTCTGTTCTGCTTTCTCGCCGCCGTCTTCTTCCGTTAATGAAATCAGGGCTTGCAGGAGACCCTCGACGTAGAGCTTTGCATCCACCCGTGTGATTCTTTGTCTGCGCTTCTCTTCTTCAAATGCCAGTCGTCTCCTGGTCTGAGGATCTTCAGACCTCCCCTCTGCTTCCCCGTAGTGAGGCGGGAGAAGACTCTCAAGTGTGGACTCAGAGAGGCCAGCTCTCACTGCAGCCAAGTAAAGGACGTCCTCTACGGCCTCGAGCGCGTCAACTCGCGCTCTTCTCTCGTCTCTGTCTTCTGAAATGAGAGCAGGGTCGAGCCCTGAATCCTCTTCCTCAACCCTCTCGATGTCCTCGAGGACTGACTCACTTAGACCAGCTTGGGATGCGGCAACGTAGACAAGGTTCCGCACGTAGCGCTCTGCGTCTCTCACAGCAACGCTTTGGGGCTCGTCCATGCTCTGTTTCTCTGCGCCAGTCCCCTCCGACGAAGGGACAAGCCCAGAGTTTTGCCCCTCTTGTACTTCACCCAGCTAGTCTCGCAAGACAGAGGTAATCTCCTCCTTCAAAGCTCTTCGCTCTGACTCCGTCAACCTGCATGTATGCACTCCAAAATTCACCTCTCATGATTCTTCTGCAACGCCGCCATCAAACGATAAAGTGAAGAAGAAGAGAACGACAAGAAGGGAAGAATAATACTCGCGAAGAAAGCCATAACGAACGACGCAGAATGGACCTTTTTCAATTGTGCGTTTTTCAGAGGGGATCAGGCACCACTCCTCGGGTTCGCAGCGTTTCCTTCCCCCTCGCGTCTCTACTATCACGACTCCACAATAACATCCATTCCCCTCTCTGAATCCCGCACTGACTTTCTGAAGACGGGGAATCTCCAGCTTCCCCTAAAGTCCACAGACCCGCACTCAACCAAGCCCTCTTCTCCCTCCCTTCCCTCACGCACACCCGCAGACAAGGGAAGAGTCCGACGCTTCCAACGAGGTGACCCCCCTGCAAATTTGCGCCTTCGAACCATCTGCCGCCACTGTTCGGGAGACCGCGTGGCAGAGGGCAGACGGAGGCCCCGATCCTCTCTCTCCTGCACTCACTCACCCGTTCATGCACTCACGCAGATTTGCAGAGAAAGAGACAGAGAGAGAAATACGCAGCGACATGCGTACATAATCAAATGACGAAAGAAGCATAGTTTCTTGATCTCGAGTGAGGGGTGGGTGCCACCCAGACACAAAAGCATCCTACCCTGATACCCACCTGAAAGGTCAAATACTTTCCTGGTGGATGGGGGACCACCTCCCCCCCTTTTCGGATCACTTTAGGCGGCTGGCGCCCTTCCCCTGCCCCTGCAGCCATTCTGATGGAACACGTCGCGCTCCCATTCCGCCACCCTGCATTCAGACAGAGCCCCCCCCTCGGCACCGGGAAGGTGTCAATGTGATTGATTGCCGCCAGTCTGATTTCTGTCAGACCTTTCCCGGAACGCGCCCATCTTTCCCTCACTTTTCTGCTGACGGTATGCCGTGGTTCGAAAGACCTTGCCGGCCCCTCCTCCGGCATTCGAAGCGAAGAGGGCCAGTCTGCCTCGTGAAAACGAAACAAGTTTCGACGCTCCACAGCGTCTTCTCTCAATGTCATGCGGTGGTGGATATGGAGGGAAGGTGGTCCGGCAAAGCGAACTGTACGTTGAAGAGTCTCCTGGCTTTCTGACATGCTCGTTGGAGCGAAGATAGCATTCGACTCTGAGAGCTTTGGGTGAGTTGAAAACTTCCACAATTCCCTTTTTACTCTCGGCCCACTTTCCCGTACAGTCTTTTTCTCCTCCTTCCCACCGTCGGGACGGGAGGAGGCCAGCTTTTCCCTGTCGAGCCGCCTGACCCTCTCGGCCCATTCGGCCATTGTCTGCTCACGCAGAGACGGCAGAATGCCAAGAATGTCCCGAGGACTCACAGGAGTCCCGCACCTTTGCCTGAAGGCAGTGCCAAAGCCCTGAGAGACACCCCTGCTGTCCCAACAGATCCTCCGAACCCTATGGAGCACCAGCGAGAGGGCACCCTGGGCCCTGAGGGAATCTGTCCGGGTAGTCGTGGGCATGCCGGGTCCCTGCGTGGATCTCGAAACGGCTGCTTTGGAAGAAGGGAGAGGTTTGGCTCCTTTTCTTGGACGGGCTCGCTGTTGGGTAGGCGCTCTTCTCGAAATTTCCCCCCGTCGCGTCTCTTTGGGCGCCTCGCTGAAGAAAGAACTGTACGCCGAGACTCGGGCTGGCAGCAGACTTTTCCCTGTCACAACTGCATAAGAGATAGTTAGCATGAAATTTGAAAAACATGGAAATATAGCTAGCATATGTTCCACTTCGGCTTGCATTTGCTTCTGTCAGACGAAGAAAGCGACACAATCTTGCGGAACGCCGTAGCTCTCTTTATAAATGGCCGGCAATTCACACAAGCAGTTCGAATGATAAAATGCAGTGCACACGGCAAAAAAAGAAACGAGGGAACGAGAGCTTCCTAAAGACGGGATCAGGTCCCCACGCAAACATATCAGGGAAGAGAATGTGTGTGTTCACGTGCACAAGAGGCTCCAGTAGGTCCATTGCAGGACATGTGCAAATTCAAGTTTGGAGGATCAACTTCAAAAGGGAAAGGAAACAAACAGGGGCATGCAATGGAGCAAGGAACGGAAAAGGCTTTTTTTCGGGCAAGCTTCCGTGTTCAGACGTGTCACAGGCAATGAAGCGCACTAGACCGATCTATCCACAGATCCAGCATGCATGCACTCACCAAGTCTCCTTGCATCCACCGTGTCCCTCTCGGACTCTGCTTGCACAGGAACGTCCAGGCATACGGAGAGTCGAGAAGACACAGACGCGGAGGTTGCGGAGATGCCGAATGAGGCTGAAGCTGGGAAGGAGGAACCCTCCTCCCATTCCTTCAGAAGTTCAAGAGAGACTGCTTCTAGAGTCTGCAGGTTGAGAAAGAAAGCGCAGACAGCGAAACGGATGCAGAGGCAGACTTCGGGCAAACAACACAGACACAGAGAAGGAAGGAAAGAAGCTATGGAGAAAAAGAAGCCTGCATGCCAAAATCGTCAGGCGGTCGTGACACAAAAAGTGTTGACTGCATTTCCGTTTGTCTGATTGGCTTGCAGTTATTGTATTGAGCCTTACTGGCTCTTACCCATCCTTGTTGCGTATGGGGCAGGACGACTGGCCCACCATTTATGGTGAGATCAGCATTCTCTGCACAGCCGTTACGGCCTTTTGGGTTTTCTTCTTCATTTTTCTTTCGTCGAGCATTCGGGTCACATGCAAGCCTGAAGGATTTGAACATCTGAATTCTCTAGCTCAAAGAACTTTTTCTGGCGCTGACCTCCAAACAGTCTTCCATCAAGGTGGAGGGAACGAAATCAGAACTGGTCACCTCCCCACTGCCGCCCTCGTCCAGAGAAGGAGAGCAGCGACGGAGGGGATCTGGATCGATGCCCAGCATCCAGAGACGAAGGTCCGAGTCCGCCTGCATGGGAGGAGATGAAGATCGCAGACTATTCAAACTTACATATGGACAGGCAATGCAGAATAAATGCCTCAAGACACGGGGGCACCTGACCGGACTGGCAAAAAATGAAAGGGCCCCTTGCAATGAGAAACTCTTCGGAGAAAAAAAACGCATACAGAAAGTATGGGAATTGACAGAGGCACACAGGATCAGTCCTGGCTTTCGGTGTTCGGTAGGAAGAAAACGAGGAAAGGAAAAAAGGGAGGAGATATTAATAAAGAAGAGCGGTGAAGAGTGGAGGAATTCGAGGAGTCTCTGATCGAATGAATGAAAACACCAATCGAACACCAACTATTCTGGGAACCCACCTGGAAATCGATGGAGGCCAGACCGAATCGGCAAGCGGCCGTTGAGGCCTTCCGCTTCTCTCTCCTGTTCTCTCCTCCATCTTCTTCTTCTTCTTCCTCCAAAAAAGACGACGCAATTCCAGCCCCAAGAACCGAGGCTGACCGCTCAATCTGCAATCAACCATTGAGCACAATTAAGTGAATTGCTTTTTCACATTTATAGACAGAATATCTTGACGGGAAGAGAAGCGGACAGAGACATCCAAAAGAGCTCAAAGACAAAAGCTGTTCATCAAGCCATCCAGGCCAATTAAGTACGAGCAATGGAAAATGTAGGAGGTCTCACTTTCTCTCCTTTTTTGATTTCTCTCGAGCTTCCTACCAGAGTACTGACTCTCTGGTGTTTATTCAGGAGGAGTCTGGCACATCCCACTCGTCCTTCCGGGCATTCTACACGTGTTCACTATCATACTTCAACTCGGAAAGACCAAAAGAATGGCCTCAACAGAAAAACCTGACCTGAGGGAGCACCCGCAGGCTCATACCGTCGTATCCAAATTTCTCCTACACGAGCGAAGACAGGGAAAAACGAGAAGAAACGAAAAGGGAAAGGGGTTCTACTTTCGAAGAGGAGCGGAGCAAAGAGAACACTGTAAATGCAGAGTCTTACGAAAGCGTTTCAGCTTCTTCTCACATCCCCGTCCTATTGATGAAAGCACCAAATCGCCTGACTGACCGTCCTCGGTCAGAAAGAGAAAGTAAAGCTGGAACCATAGACGAATGGCATGCCTTTGTCACTCGTTTTCTTTATGTACAATCAATCAATCTGTCTAAGGAGTCGCCTATTCATCCTCAACCGACTCACGTAGAGTGCGTCTGCAACTTCCCGGTGAGAGATTATCTCTCTGGTACCTGACCCTACCGAGGTCCTCCCATCTCTGCGGAGAGGGGGACGCAGCAGTCCTTCCGGTCAAATGGAATCAAAAACACAGCTCGAGGCTCAGACTGACAGGTTTGCGAAGAAGCGAAAGAAAGAGAACAGGAATGAGTGAGTGGGGTTCCATGCTGTAGCGGTAGACTGGCCGGGAGTTGAGGATGATTAATTGAGAACCTCGGAGACGCATGGGGTACGAGCGAGTGCGAGTGCGAGTGCAAGGATCTCTCCGTGTGAAAGAGGCAGTTACAGGGACACATGTCCACACACACACCGATCCTCACTTGCACGGAAACATTCACAAAGCTGGACAGAGAGAGGACTGCCAAAAGCCAAAGGGGGAGAAAGAAGGAAGCAAAACAGTCTATTGGTAGATACAAAGGCAGAACCAATCACTTGATAACAAGAGGCAAAAGCCTCGGAAGACGGACCCGTGTTCGCCCCCAGACCCCTTATCTCCCTCCTCTCTTTCCTCCTTCTCCTCATTTGACGTTTCCGTGCCTGTCCGTGTTGCGTATCCTTCTTTCACTCCTTCGGGTCTTCCGTCCTCTTCCAATTCCTCTCCCTCTTCTCTCATCGTCCAACCTCCAACCTCTGGGTGCACAAAAACCTGCAGGCTCCAGGTGGATTTTTTTTCATTTACTTTCTGTCTTTCTCCCTGTATGAAAGCAAATGCAAAAGCCTGCACGCTCGAGTTGGAAAAATTAAATTTTAGACAAAAAAAGACCTGCTGAACGTAATAGTCAAAAAATGATCATCAGAAGTGTCGCAGTGCCACTCATTTTTTCACAGCTTTGCGTTTGTGTCTACCCACTTTTCATTTCAGGCCCCATAGTTGTTGTCAAACCTGGAGAAGTTGCGAAGGGAAGACACAGAAACAACAACAAAAAAAAAGGGTCTGGGCAGTTTCATCTTTTCTTTGGCCCCGAAAGACTCTCTCAACATCCACTTTGTCTCCATCTCGAACGAAAATCCTGCATACCTGCAGCCTTGTGTGTGCGTCACCATCTCTCGCAGGCTTTTTGTTGAGGAGAATCAGAACGAACGCGCGCAGAAACAGAGCCCCAATGTTGCCGTGTCTGGAAGCTACGCGAAGAGGACGCTCAAGTAGAGGCCTACACAGGCAATGTCGTTGCCTTCCACTCCTGCTTCCCCTCTCGCCGTTGGGCACTCCGATGTTTTCTTCGGGGAGACACAGGGCCAGAGCGGTCTCCAGGGAGCGAAACTTTGAGTCTGCACCCCATGTACATTTGCCTTCTGGGACCGTTTCCCAAAGGTTTGAGACCCCCAACAGAGAAGCTCCCGGACCTGCTGTTCCCTCCCGGGAATCTGACGCCAGACAAAAGCGGAGGGTCGAACATGCCTGCACAGAGGCAACAAACACTCATGGGTGATTTTCTTCTTTTTGGAATTCCATTTCCTTGTTGTCATTCTTGAATCGTTCGAGTGGAGAAATTCTGCAGAAAGAACAAAATTGATCTGATCTCCGAGGTGCGGACGCATAGTAAAGGCTCCCGCAGGCGCTTGGCGTGTTGATCCAATCGCTACGCGCGAAAATTCGATCGATATTTGCTGTACGCACAAGCGCTTAAGACATTCATTCCCTGAACCTCCCCTCCGTCTGATTTTTCTTCAATCCTGTCTGTCACCGACCGACCGACCAGTCTGTACACTGGAGCGATGTCGGGGATCCAATCTTTCACTCTTGCCTGCAAGTCAAAAGAAAGCAACCAACAGCTTTCATTCGAATTCTAACCACCCTGGACGAAACCAGCGATTGCCATTTCAATGATTGCAGGGCTGAAATAGAGAGATTGAAGCACCCTACTTACAAATATAGGAGCACAGAAAAGAAAAAGTACGAAAAGATCAATCAAGCGCAAAGTAAAGCAAAGAGAGTGGAGGAAATCGTCCCCAAGGGAGAAAGAAAGAATCGGAACAGACCTCTTCTACCATTGGAAAGTTAAGCGCCTGTGTTACTTTCACCAAACGACACGCCGAGAGTCGATCTCTTCCCAGCACCCCCACCCCTCCAACTTCCCCTCCCGGGATGCCCATGTCAGCTGGAGGAGGAGGGAGGCAAGTAATCTCGGACTCATTTCTCTCCATCTCAATTCTTCCCAGCTCTTCCTGTTCTTCAACACCGTGTGTGTCTGCCCGTCTCTCTTCCGACTCTGCATAGCCGTTCCTCTCTCCGACTCCCCACTCCTCTCCAACAGCGCCCACTCGAGGCAGCACCCCGACAAGGCATGACAGATTGCTCTGCACAATTTGATTGTCATCGGATGCATGGAGAGAGACAAGTAAATCGAAGGGAGAAGCAAAGCTGAAACGAGGGGCTTTTAGAATTAAAGCATTAGGTTTCAAGCGGACGCACGGATGCTGTCTTTTTGGCGCACTTTGAGCTGGTTCTTTCTTTATCGACAGATAAATTCACACACACACACACACACACAGAGAGAGAGAGAGAGAGACACACACACACACACTCACACACCCCACCACACACACGCACACGCACACACACGCACACACACGCACACACACACACACACACACACACACAGACACACAGACACACA
>JAHBMJ010005857.1:115942-136739 GCA_018398765.1 Chromera velia | reverse complement strand
TGGGATGCCCTCCTGCCTGTCCCCATGCCTCCCTCCCAATCGAGCCAGCCGACCTTCCTCCTTCATACGGCGGGCCCTCGTCCTCGAACCGCCACTCCACAGGCTTTCCAGGAATCGCCTTGTCCAGGTGGACGATCGATTTCCTCGGGGGCGTCTGCTGCTTCTCGCTCTTCTTCTCCTTCGTGGTCGTCTTTTCATCGCACGCAGCTGCTGTCTCCTGTTCTCTTTTCTCCTCCCCCTTGTCTTCTGCCGGATTGGAGCTCGAGTCGTACACGATGACGCGGTTCTTGGACCCCTCCATGAACCCGATGGGAGTGTTGTGGTCAGCATAGCAGGCCTGCAGAGAGACCGGCCGCGAATGAAAGGAAGAAAAAAAGCATACTCGTGAAAGAAAGAGGATCTGAATGAACGAGTAGCAAGCAAAAGAGCGTTATGTCCACATGCAGTCTGTCTGACGACGCCATTTCAAGGACAAGAAAGGAACGATCACAGATGCATACGCGCGCGCGCGCACACACACACACACACACACACACACACACACACACACAACAGAAAGGGAGAGGGAGAGAAAGTCAGACACAGACACAGACACACACGCACCCCCACCTCCTCCCATCCTCCCACCCCACCCCCCGCACACGGACCTTCCCCCTCCAACTGATCACTCCAAGATCATACCGACAATTAAAAAAGAAACTCACAAACGACTTACCAGCCACACCTTCTGCCCTTTTGCGTCTCTCTCCATCGGAAACTGGTCGCCCTCTCCGTCATTGTCTGCGGACTTGAGCGTACAGGGCCACCAGACTGTCCAGGCCTTTAAGTCTGTCTCTTTCTTCTCCTCCTTCTCCAAGTGTTCTTTCCCGTCATCTTCGGTGAATGCTGCAGTTTCTGGTTTGTTCCCCGTCTTCGTCTCACCCACCCCTGTGGAAGAAGACTTCCCGCTCTCCTCACTGTCTGTTCTCTCTTCTTTCTTCTCTTCAGCTCTACCCATCGTGAACGAGTGCTTGCATGAGTCAAACGAACCGCCCAGCATCTCGCACACCGCGTAGCCGGCCAGGATCCCCGCGGGGCCCACTATGTCTTCTTCTTCGCCTTCTTTGTCAGAATCGTCGTCGTAAACAGTCCACTGCATGGATGCATGACCGAATTAAAGCGTGAAGACAGATAGCAAAGAGACAGTCAGAGAGGCTGAAAAAAAAAAAAAACCTAGAGAGGAAGACGTCGACACAAAAGTCAATGAATCGAAGTCTAAAGGTGTTTCTTCACTCAGATCGATCAAATGACATGGACACAAATCGGCTCCGCCGAGCTGGTGAGCTGGTTGTCTGACTGACCCGCACTCGAATTCGGGCGCCCTCCAGATCTTGCAGTTGTTTCTTTCCCGTCTCCTCGCCTGGTAGTTTTTCTCGTTCGCCTGTTTCACCGACTTTCTGCCTCTTCACGCCATTCTCTGCGATTGAAGTCAGTCCCTCCCCGCCTTCATCCTCATTTCTCTCCGGACTGCGCTCGGCTGCTCTCTTTGTACCGTCGCTTCCGAGGAGAATTTCGTCGGGGGCCGACATGATCAAAAGATGTCGGGGCAGAGGGCTAGAAGGGTCTGTTGCTCGATTCAGCTATTGAGGCAAGAAGGAAAAATCCACGGATCTGTTTCGACAACGGAACTATGCAATGATGAAAGATGACCGTTTTTATATATTAATAATTTAATAAGGCTACGATTGACATTTGATATGTTGTGATGGTTGTGGCGGCAAGATGGCGGCAAGAGAATGCCAGAGACTAGCTGGTGCATGGGCTGTTAATTGTGCGAAAGCCTCCAAGGGGGGGGGGCGGAGCCCGCTGAACATTCCCGGGTGCGAGCGCCCCCGACGCGGGGGGTGGGTGGGGGCATTGGGGCAACAGCCCACCATATTTGAGGGCTGCAACGGGCTGTATGGCTGTCTATCTGTCTATGCATGAATGTCAATAGTCACAATGTATAACAATGATAGACAATGGATATCATTGGATGTCTATGATTCTGAAATGTTGTTAACTAATTTTTCAATTAACTAATCTTTCTTGCTTAGTTGCCTGCAAATCGCCCACCTCTTCTGGAGCCTACACTGCAGTACCCTACTATACCCTGCATACAACCAGCGCTAGGTAGCACTATATAACACTAGCCTACACTAGCTATACCCTTTGTAGTGGCATAAAAAAAATTGATTGAAAAAAAAAGAGCACAATTTAATATATTTCAGTTTTAAATCAATCAATCAAATGATTCCAGGAAGGTTAACTAACTAACACCTAAAATATAGCCTAGAATAACACTTCATGTTTCAAAACATGCGATTCTGTAGAGGTTACTATAAGAGGTCCAAAAATTTATTGAACGATATCCTCAATATGAACCATCATCCTTTCTGAAACTCTTCTGCCGCCTGGGGCGCTTCTCGCAGAAAATACTGCAAGAATGCTACTTGTCTTCTGCAAGCAACAAACAAGAAGAAACAAGAAGACGACATTTGAAATTTGAGAGAAAATTTACGCTCCAATTATACGTTTTTTTTTGTTTGATGTGCTCTTTGCTTGCTTGCATCCATTTATTCGTTGATGCAAGAAAGTTTTCGTTTGCTGTTTCACTTGTTCATTCTATCATTCATGGGATATTGGTTCTCTCGAGCACACACGCACTCACTCATAATATCACTTATTCATTCATTTCTTCATTCAAGCGTTCGTTCATTAATTGATTCTTTCATTCATTCTAGCGTTCATTCCTCCCTTCCGCCCTTCATTCAATCATCCGATCATTCACTGATTGATTGATTGATTGATTGATTGCTTGCTTGCTTGCTTGATTGAATGAATGAATGAATGATTGATTGATTGATTGATGGATTGATTGACTGATTGATTGGTTGATTGATTGATTGATTGATTGATTGAATGATTGATTGATTGATCGATCAATTGCTTCATTGATTGATTGATTGATTGATTGATTGATTGATTGAATGATTGATTGATTGATCGATCAATTGCTTCATTGATTGATTGATTGATTGATTGATTGATTGATCGATTGATTGATCGATTGATCGATTGATTGATCGATTGTGATCGATTGATTGATCGATTGATTGATCGATTGATTGACTGACTGACTGATTGATTGGTGAATTGTTTGGTTGCTTGATTCATTCATTCATTGAATCGCTCTGGTCACCATGCCTTAATTTCTTTCTTCAACCCCCTCCCCACTTATTCACCTTCTCCTGATGCTCTCGAGTGTTTCGTCGCGACTTCGTGTCATATGCATCAGATGCTCTTCTTTTGATACATGCCTTCCTTCCAGGCCTTTACTCCCTCAACTCTCTCTTTCTTTCTCTCTTTCTTTCTCTCTCTCTCTCTCTCTTTCTCTCTCTCTCTTTCTTTGTCTCTCTCTTTCTCTTTCTTTCTCTCTCGCTTTGTCTCTCTCTCTCTTCTCTTTTTGTCTCTCTTTGTCTCTCTCTCTCTTTCTCTTTCTCTCTCTCTCTCCCTCTCTCTCTCTTTCTCTTTCTCTTCCCTTTTCTCTCCTTCCTTTCCCCCGCTCCCCTCTTCTCCCTGTGCTGACCCCACGCCATGCATGCTGTTGAGCGGATACTCCAGAAAGATCTTCAAATGCATGCTAGATTCTCTTTGCTCTGAGAACATGCCCTCCTCATGTACACGTAATCGTGTGGGGGGATGGGGGGGGAGAGAGAAGAACTACCTGACCTGAGTCTGTTTCGATGTTCCAGCAACCCACGCATGTAAGAGGCGACTTTGCCGTCTTTCTGAGGGACACAGAAGAGAACAAAAGAAAGGGCTTGCAAGCGGTCGCCACAAGAAAAACTGAACGAGAAGTAATTATCGCCGAACTGCCTTCAGACAGAAAGATTACCACCGGATCAAACGAATGACTCGGCTTGGCATGGCACTGCTCCGACAAAAAACAAAAAAAAAGAAAGCAAGAGAGATAGATAGAGAGAGAAAGACTATGTGACTTCTTTTTTCCTGTTTTTCTTTCTTCTTTCCTTTCAATCATGCAACAACGGACACTCAAAGAAACCACCGACAACAATCAGACAGCGCCGAGGGGGGCCCGAAGAAGACAGACTTAAGCGCCATTACCTCTGCTCTCCAGTTGATTTTTCGCGTGGCGGCTTGAAGTCACACGCTACTCACCACTTTCACAAGACAAGAAAAGACAGGACAAACATACAACCAGACAGGCCGACCGACCGAAAGGAAGAAACAAAAAAGGGGAGGGGGGGAGGGAGGGAGGGAGGGAGGGAGGGAGGGGAGAGAGAGAGAGAGAGACAAACAAACAAACAAACAAACAAAGAAAGAAAGAAAGAAAGAAAGAAAGAGCGACTGACAAACAGACAGACAGACAGACAGACAGACAGACACAGACAGACAGACAGACAGACCGACCGACAGACAGACAGACAATGTGACTTCTTTCTTTCCTGTTTTCCCTCTTTTTCCTGTTGAGAAAAAAATCAAAAGAAAGAAACTTTGAGACAGACAAATAGAAAGACAGAACGAAAAAACGAACGGAAGAACGAAAGAAAGAAAGAACGAACGGAAGAACGAAAGAAAGAAAGAACGAAAGAAAGAAAGAAAGCAAGCAAGAAAGAAAGAAAGAAAGAAAGAACGAAAGAAAGAAAGAAAGCAAGCAAGAAAGAAAGAAAGAAAGAAAGAAATAAAGAAATAAATAAAGAAATAAATAAAGAAAGGAAGGAAGAAAGAAAGAAAGAAAGAAAGGACAGGAACACACACACACACACACACACACACAGAGAGAGAGAGACAGAGAGAGAGAGAGAGAGAGAAGGAAAGCAGGACGATCTCCTGGTCGGTAAAGAAGAAAAGACGGGCTCTCTCATCCACCCACACCGACTGCCCGACCGACCGACCATAGATACCCCGATTTCCCTTTTCACCTCGTCCTCTGAAATTTCGGTCGCCTTCTCCATCGTCTCGTAGAGGCCCTTGGCTGTGAACGCATCAACCAAATCTTCACTCTGAAGAACCTCCACGATCTGACACACACACACACACACACACACACACACACACACACGAGAGGAGATCAATGAAGACAGAGAGTCAGAGAGAGAGAGAGAGAGAGAGAGAGAGAGAGAGCGAAAGACACTAACGGAGAGACAGGAGGGAAAACTATGCAGGCAGGGAAAGACAGGAGGAACAAACGCGGAAAAAAACTGAAAGTGAAAAATCATATCAAAGACTGCACACACACAAAATTACCATGCAATGTCATGAAGAGAACCCCCCCCGATTGAAGCTTCCTCGCCTCTCTCCTTCCCTCCCCACGACTGTTTTTTGACATACAAGTTGGATGACACACGGAACAGGACATTAGGTCCGGCACCCAAGAGAGCTGCATGTTGTTTTGGACTGACTTGTCTGAGGGTCTCGGCTCTCTCTCTTTTCAGACCCTCCAGTTGGTACCAACAGAAAGGCAGGGCAAGAAACAGACACACAGACAAAGCAGAAAGAGAGGAAAGCGCCTCAACGCCATGAGCAGAGGAGGAGGAGGAGGAAGAAGAAGGATGTGTGGAAGAGGAAGAATCGGAAACTGTATGTTTCGTGTCCACATTCTCTATCGACAAATCCCTTTCTCCCTCATCTCTTGGTTGTTGTCCTCCTCGCTCGGGAGCGTCCATTGGATCATTTCCGTCCCCTCGTCTTCTGCTGTCATCTCGCTCCACTCCACTCTGCTGTTCCTCCATCCGTTTCCCTGACGAAACTCTACCCACTGGTAGCATCTGATCCTTCTCGGATGGAAGATCATGTGTCCCTGTAGATTCAGGGACAGCAGCCTGGCCTCCTACTTTTTCTTCTTCCGCTGCTCCTTCTCTTTCCATCAATTCGATAAGTCTCCTTAAATCCTCGTCTTCATCTCCTTCTCTTTCGACTCTGTCTAGAGAAGTGTCTTTCTCTCCACTCGTTGCCCCATTGTTTTCCTTCCGATCCTTTTTTCCTCTTCCTTCCACAGCGGCACGAAAAGTGTCAGGAGACATGCGGAGAAACTCAAAAAGCGGCAATTCCTCAAACACGGCAGTATTGGCAGAGAATGCAGCAAGGCCAGACGAAGAAGCAGACGACGAGAAGGAGGGACCGTCGGACGATTCAGGTCTCGTTTGACTGCCTCCTTTGTCCTTCTGCTCTCCCGCGGAGACTTGAGCATCAGCAGACCGAAACTGCACCCCTGCACCAACAGGCTCGTCACTGCCAGTCAATCCACTGAAGGGAGTCTCAACAAAAGAGACAGGGACCTCCCCCCTCGTCCGGGCAAATCTCAAGATACGTCTGTCCAACTCCATCTCTTTGGCCTTCTCGTGCTCATCCTCATCTCCTGTATCCACCGTCACAGTCGCAGTCACAGTCCCAGAACCAGACCCACTCGAGCTCTCGCCTAGGTCCCCCCCTTTCTCCCCCTTCCCTGCTGCCAGAGGCACACCCCCGAGACGAGGGCCTGCGAGTGAGAGGCCCTTCTCAGGTTCCAGAGGGGCAGGTGCAGCACTTTTCTTTTTCCGGAGACCCTTTGGATACACAAAAAGGTACGTTGGGGTGCCTGCCAATCCACACACACACACACACACACACACACACATCCACATACACACACACACACACACACACACACACAGACAGACACACATCCACATCCACATACACACACACACACACACACACACACACAAGAAAAAAAATGGACGACAAAAGGAGAGTGAAAGAAAACAAATTGTACATGCCGCAACACACGTATGCAAAATACGTGCATGTATGTTACTACTGTACACAAACTCTTGCAGGCAGAGAGATGCAAGGCAGGCAGACAGGCACGGGTGGGCAGGGAAGAGAGAGGACAAACAATACAACCAAACGTCCCAACCTGCGATGATCTCCCTTGGCACCCCAGGAGGGTAGCAGTTCGAAGAGAGATCGTAGGAGTAAAGTCTCACGGTACCCGTGTTGAGGGGGGGGAGGGACCCCGAGACGCGAAGGAAGTCCTTCGCGAGCCCGCACACTGGACAGTCGAATGTTGTGAGGAGAACCAACGAACCCTTGCAGTCAGGATCTAGAGAGGCCTGCTCCAACTGCAGAATGAGCGAAAGAGTAAATGAGTCAAAGTAGACATGAACGAATGACTGACTGACTGACTGACTGGCTGGCTGGCTGGCTGGCTGGCTGGCTGACTGACTGACTAACTGACTGACTGACTGACTGTCATTGCGATCATTGTTGCACAGTTTTGTGGGCAGACCCAACCCGGAACTTTTATCGCAAACTGTTTTTTCTCCCTCTTCCTCTTTTCGCTCCCCTTTCACCACAGCGACCTCTCTCCGTCTCTCCGTCTCTCCGTCTCTCTGTCTCTCTGTCTCTCTGTCTCTCTGTCTCTGTCTCTGTCTCTCTCTCTTCCTCTTCCACACACACACACACACACACAGAGAGAGAGAGAGAGAGAGAGAGAGAGAACCAAAGAGACAAAGGGACAAAGAGAGACTATATCCTTTTTTCTTCACTTTACTTGCCGAAGCAGACAGACAGGCAGGCAGACAGACACACGCACAGACTCGCGCGCGCACAGAGAGAGAGAGAGAGAGAGAGAGAGAGACTGTTTACTATACCTCCTTGCAGGGTCACTGACCTGCACGCTCTGTCTAGCCTCTGTGTACAGGAAGCCGAACTTCGATGTGCCAATTAATTATTTTGCCAAAGAATCATGGGAAGCAATCAGAATACCGTACCTGCTCTGTGAAGGTATCGTACACGAGCGGTCTGACGACGCTTCCCTCCTCTACCTCGGGAAGAGGGGCGGAGGGTTCGAGGGTCTTCTCGAGAAGACGGCTGAAGGCCTCTCCGTCTCTCAGATCCACCCACTCAAGCGCTTCCTTGTAGTCCACCTGTACACGGACTCCCACAACAGTTGAAAACGGGATGGGGGGGGCTCGTCCTTTTCCGTTGAGTGTGTCACTGGATGCACGTGGGTCTTGCAGTGTGCTGCTCCCTCTTTCTTCTTCTTGACGTGGCTGATCGGGGTTTCCGTTGAGAAAAGAAAAACAAAAGTCGAATTCGTCCATCCACCTGGACATCAAACGGCCGAGTTCGAGTTTGCAGTGCTGTTTTTGCTCCTCAGAGACGAAAATAAACTTTACCAGACGATCGAAATTTGCATTTGCAGGCAGGTCGTCGACATGGAAGAGAAAAGAGAGGGCAACATCTTCATTTGATGAGCTATAAGAATCTGGGGGAGAAGGGGGGGGGCTGTGAGGCCTGTCTCCGAAGCTTTGAGAATCAGAACCGCCGTCTACCTCACCGTCTCCGAACTCGGAGAAAGGAGACGCCGTCTCCTCCTTCCCCCCCCCATCTTCACACAGAACGGAAACACTTCTGTGATTTACGCGAGGCAACCACGAGTCCAGGCAAAGCACACTTCCAGCAAATGATAGTCCAGACAAAGCCTGAACGGCTGGGAAACAAATCCGCACACTTCTCCGCCGTAGAACCTGCCAGCCAAGCAAGGGCGGACGCACAAACAGAGACGCTAGTCTCCAGGCGGAGAAAGACTTCATCTCGGTTCACGGGGACAAGCACACTTCCAGTACAGCACTTGGCAATTGAACTGGTCATTCTAGCACTGTTCTTTGATTCTCTGCATGAGAGATCATGAGATATTATGAGAGCGCTTCAGGTTTATTGCACTCCTTGCACATAGGGTCTGGATGGGTCTGGGGATGTCGTGCGATGTTCCGCGATTGTTCGGCGCCATGCATGACCCCCCCGCGGGGTCGAATTTAATTAAAGTCTATAAATTGAAAAAGGCCCGCCAAGCCTTCCCCCCCTCTCCACCCCGGACCCCCCAGCCTACGTACCCCAACCACAGGCCATCTACCAAGCCCCCAATGGCCCCCCGTTACCCCATTACCCCTCATCTCAGTTTTATTGGATTGCAATGTCATTGTATACATGGTTATTACATGTATAAAATATAATGATGGAAGGTTTTGTTATACATATCATGTCACTATATATGGAGAGTGAATTTAGCGTAGTTTAATTATCAGAATTTAAATTATAGGTTCCGCTTAGTTCCACTTTTTCTCCTTAGTCCCAAATTTAAGAGTAAGTTTGCTTATCAATCATTTTTAATGCGGCTTATCACAAGTATTATTCACTCTGGGATTCGCTTCATGCAAAAGAGTAAGATACATATATAATGATTTATACTAAACAATTGTACACCACCCAGGTCCACCCTTAGCCATCCTTAGCCTACCCATCAGAATAAACACATATTTAAATATAAAAATGATAAAAGATAGGTAAACAAAAGAGTCTGATCGCGTTGCAGCAAGTTCCTCTTCCTCTGTCTTCACGAAAAAAATATTATTTACCTCGGCAATTACGATTAATGAACATGATGATGTCATGATCAGACAACACATATTGCTAGCCCTTATGAGGATAAAATCTGTAATCAACTTCACGTACATTTTTACTTCAAGACTTATTAAGACTTCAAGTTTTCTACGTGTAAAATGTAGACTGCACACAAATTATAAGGTACTTATCGACTAGGTATGGGTTCATGACTTTAGAAAACCTACTGAGCCTTTCTTTAGGCCTTTCTACGCCTTTCTAAGACAAGTCCTCATAGCATAGCATAATATAGCCTAGAACATAGCATAGCATTGATGTTTCAGGTATTGTCTTAATAAATTTTATGGACGCCAGGAATAGCCAAGAAGGAACCCCCCTGGTCCGACGCATGTATATACTTACTAGATGTATACGCTTATCTTAGACGCCACACATCGAATGCTTAGCATTACATTAGGGCAGCTAATGGGGCAAGGCAGCCGTAGGAGGCCAGGCAGGAGGCCAATCCTCTATAAACATTATAATCCTACTATAGTAATCCTTTTTTCGTTTTTGAGTATCTATTCTATCCTGGTATCAGTTCCGTATTTTGAAAGAGCCGGCAGCTATATATATTATCATCGATTTCATCATTATGCATCATTATTATATGCCATCGCCATCGGTCTATGAATACTCTACATACAGAGAGAGCCATGTTGGCGAAATTACAACCCTGGTGGAGGTGGGGTGGTAGGGAGAAGCCAGGGGAGCACAAGAAGAGACTGTCCCGTTTCTGGAAGAGACTGTCCCATTTCTGGAAGGTGGGCAACGCTTCTCCTGATCGGCTAGCTAGTAATACAATTGCATGTGTTTGATACACATCGGCTCTCTCGGCCATTCGTTTAGCGTCGCCGCGGGCCCCTCTATTAATTCTGGCATGCAGAGCTGCATGTGCCCTCCCCACACCACATGTGCACATGCGTCTCGCTCTCATTTGCTACGGCTGAACCAACATTCTGAGCTCCGCTCTACTCCGTCAGACCTATTTTTTCCATTCTCCTCCACATTGACATATGAGAGTAAAGTACTGTACACCCCACATTATATGTAATCATTCCCTCTGTCTGTCTTGTTGGTAGCTGACAATATGACATATGAGATAATAACAAAGAGAATCGCTATAATTTCTCAGGCACGACTGGTAACCAACAACGTCCAAGCGAATGTAAAGACTGTGGTTGAGTGGATGGGGCAGGCCAAAAATAAACACAAAGCCGACTTAGCCATATTTGGCGAATTATTTTTGTTGGACAATGATTTGGACTATGTTTCTGCTCTGTCGGAAAGTAAAGACGTCGGGGTTTCAGTAAACACGATTAAGGAAGCTGCTACAGCTTTGTTGATAGCAGTCACTTATAGATACTCTGAAAGAGATGGCAACAACTACTACAATTCCATGCTCTTCATAGACAAGCGCGGCAGCACCCTTACCAATTTTTGGAAAGTCCATGTGTGGACCACAAAAGCTGCAGCATACTGCTCAGGAGAAAAAGCCATGGTCATCTACTGGAACGGTCTGCGCATCGGGGCTAGGATTTGACAATATGCAGACATGTGCATGAACAAGTACATCACCAGCCTTATGGTCAATGGTAGTGCCCACATAATTCTGTGTGTGAACGCTTTGGTACATCCCCCTCTATATAAGAAGACTCCGACAGTCCTTGTACCGGCCAGAGCTGTGGAGAACAGAGTCTTCCTAGTCTACACTGACCTTAGAGGCCCAAAGTACAGCGGCTTGTCAGTCGTGTATAACCCGATGGCCAAGTGTCTGGCCCAGGCAAAGCGAGGCCAGAAGGATTTGATTGTCGCGAAGGTCTGTAGTAAACCGAAAATTCCTTTTTCTTACCATACTGTGAGGCGGCCGGAAGTGTATCGTACAGATGCGGTGGAGATTTGGGGTGAAGACACGAGTGTCAAAAAATGAATGCTGGTGAACGATGGTCTCTGATGATCGTCGTTATTGATTCCATATCTTGTTCGGTCTGTCAGTCTGTTTGTCTGTGTGTCTGTTTCTGCACCCATCCACCCTCCCCTCCCTCTCCCCTTTCTCCCCTCCTATCTCTACATATCTCTGACTTCCACTTGCAAGCATGTCTGACTGTACAGGTGTCATTCTGTCGGTCTGTCAGTGCATTTGTATGGAAACCTTCCTTCCGACTCTCGTATATCTGCGAGCCCCCTTGCTCAGTCCTCACCGGCAGACACCTCAAAGGAACGGTGCAAAGCCCTGGACCCGCTACGCCAGACTGATTGTTGCTAGCTCCAGGGCGAAGCAAGCAGCAGCCCAGGCGCTCCGCCAAGAATATACATACATATATACATACATATATATATATATATATATATATATACATACATACTAGGAACACGTACCGGTGGTACGGGCCGACCAAAGAGCGATACAGGTTCAAAAGGAATCTGAAAATGCATGGTAAATGTCTAGAGATCTAGAAATACGATCTAGAGATCGAAAAAATCCAGAAAATTAAGGGAAACACGCTGAAAAAAAGAAGAAGAAAAAAAAGAAATAGAGAAAGAAGATGAAGAAAGAGCGAACTATATGGAAAAAAAGAAGAAAAAAGAAGAAGTGAGAGCAGAGTAGGGAAAAAGATAGGTTATGAGGTTAGGTTATAGGTTATTGGCCTTTTACAGGATTACAGGATTATATTGTGTTCGGGGTCAGAGTCCTAGACCTGCGTGCCAGTTATCTGATATCCGCCTTGCACCATATATTCATGCACATTACTCCACACCATGCACGCATATATGCAATGATACATCTCATCATGACACATGCATTTCTTGCCTTGCACTTCAAACTTCAAAACCATTGCTACTGCCAACAAACATAGATACAGTTGAATTTTGGTCTTGGGATAATATTAAGTTATGCTTGATTTTCTCTGACGAAGTACGAGTGAAAGACAGAGTGACAGAAGGCAGGGGTAGAGCGATAGCATGCATCCTTCCAGTTATGATAACCGGTCATAACCGGTGGTTAACCGGGTTATTAATAATAATCAGCTAGATAATCAGTGAAAGCTGATAAAAACGATATGATAGGTAGAAACAACTTCAAGTAAGCAAAAAATTACTAAAAATATAATAAAATGGTCGTAAAACTTAACTGAAAAGGTCTAGAAAAAGGTATAAAAAATTATGCCTTTCCTAGTATATTGACTATAAAGTAGTATAAACACATGACATTGCAATCATAGTAGTGCTTATATAAATTAAAAACTAGATTAAAAATGTCTTCTCATTATACTTTGGTCATCTTCCATTCGTTTTCCGTATATGACACCTGTAACAATCATGTTTTTACAGTAAAAAGTTTTGAATTTAGTGAGAAAACGACCTCTAGACATAAAAAAGTTATATAACTGATAGGTTAACCAAACTGAAACGCTTTTTCACGACGAAGTAGGTTCGGTTCAGTTAATGACCTATTTTCTATCCCTAAGTGGGGGTATTACTAAGTGGGGGCAGCGGAGGAGAGAGAACTTATCCAAAAATGATTATGAACTGAAAAGCTTTTATGAGAGTATTGCATATGTGTTCTAGTATGTGCTATACTGATAATAATATGGATTTACTATATGGAATTGCTGAAAGAAAATGATAGTTGAATATATAAATCGAAATGTAATGCGATGTAATGATGTACTCAAAAACTTGTACAGTTTAGAGAAAAAAATAGTCGATGGGCATGCCGTTATCTATGTGAGTCGATCGTACATTTCGTACGCTTGATGCACAGTGAAAGAAGGAAAAAAATGGAAAACTGAAAATAGCTGAAGGTAGAAGACGACCGGCTTTTAATATCTTTAATGGAGTGTCCTTTGTATCTGCAATGCGAGCACGGAAGAGGTGCAATCCTCGACGGAGAAATATACATTATTGACTAGGCTCCCCATATGAAAAAAAAAAATGAAAAAGTAATTGCCTAAAATTGATTTTTGATTTTTTTTTTTCCTTTTTTCTAAACAACACTTGTACATTGTGCAACACTCATGCAATACCCCAAATAACAGTTGTTAATTCAGGTGTTATTCTAGAAAATCAAAATTTAAAGAACAACTAATTATACGTTTTTAGCCAAATCTTTTTTTTTTTTTTTGATATGGGGAGCCTACTAGGTTATTGACACGAATTCACTTGCCAATTAATTTTACAATTAACTTTGAAGAATGTAGAAGAATATGATTAACCATCTTTTTAGTTTACCTTTTGAGTTTTTGTCTTCTTTCAATGCTGATCAGATAAGCCGCGTTCATGACCACAGCCAGTTTTGAGAAAGCAAAGCATTGTGAATGAAAAAAATTGGAGAAAACGACAAAAATCTGGGGGCATGACTTGAAGAGGTTTCTGCCCGGCAGCCCAGGGCAGGATAGGGATTGCACAACACACGTAGGCCTTTTTAGGCAAGCTTTGAGGCCTTATCATAATTCATGACAATGCACACGGTTGACAGCTTGGTATACGTACAACCACTGTTTGATAACCACACTGCATCAGTGGGTTAACTCGTTAATCGTTATAACATTATTATAGTGACTATAAAATCTTCATAATCATTATGGGCGGTCTCATGAAAAAAATAAAAATTTGAAGGAGTTTTACAGCCAAAAAGATTCATCTTTATGAGACAAATCAACTCGTTTAAACCGTTTTTTGAGAAAGTGTTTTTTGGGTGAGAAATCGGCTTCCAAAGTTAGGTGACCCCCCATAATCATTATGAAATTCAGAGTCACTATGAAAATTCATAATTATTATGAAAGTACCCCTTAAATTTGAGTTAACCCACTGGCAGTTAAAAAGAAGAAAGAGAAATAAAGCAAGGGGAGAGAAGGACGTCGGACCGGGTAAGGGGGGATAGGCGGGGGTAGATTGTATGGCTAGTTGCATGGCTTCGACTTGACGCCTCCTAATGGGGGAAACTGTATTTAAGATCGATTCCTCTCACGTCCGCCTCACTCTTAACCTTCCATATATATATCCGTCTACACAATAAAACAACTCCCATGGCTACATTGCTACACGCTATAAGTTCTATTCGATCGATCAGTTTTTTATGGTTCAGTTGTCCATGAGGATGAGTGCATTGCTAAATCCCCCCATCTCTCCCCCTTCACCTGGATGACCTCGCGCCTCCCAACTAGAGTCCCAAACTGATACAACAGTTCAGATTGCTACAGACTGCATGGAAGCCGGGGGCATGTACAGATCAGCGGACTACATCTTCGGTTAAGAGTCAATCACTTCTATTGCACCGGGAAGCTAGAATAGATTAATTCATTCTTGTATTTCTAGCTTTCTGCATGTGTTTTCTCCTATGGGGAGGACTGGCTAACCCTAGTGTCCTGAGGCTCCTGACTGACTCATGTCGAACGCTGGAAGTTCAGAATGGACGGACGGCGATGACGTATGATGATTATGATGGTATACCAATAGAAATGAAAACTCAGGCTGCTTTCTTTTTTTCTTTTTTTAGAACTTTGTTAACTTCATAAAGGAAAATCGAATCTACATCAAAGCCTTGATTCAAAGGTTCGATCCTAGGTTCGATCTTGAATGAAAGTGAGTGCTATAGACAAGTCTCATGAAACCTGCGATTAAGCTTATAAAACGTAACTTTAAACGTTTAGTAAGCAACCTAGTCTTTCGATTTGAATGAGGGGGGGGACCTGATTGATAGTCTTTCTTAAGTAAAGCTGGAAACAAGCAAAATTTAATTTATTAAATCACTCAGCGGCTGCTAGCACTGTATTGTCACTAATAGGTCACTTCAAGTTCTCCACAATCAAAGGCATAAAATCACATTGCCTTTTGATTTTTTTCATTAAATTTTGTTACATTGGACACATATGCACAAGGAGGTGATACACGATCAATCAATCGATTGATCGAACTGAGGTCTCGCGAGGAGGCTAGCGAGCAGGGAGGGGGAAAGTAAGTCTGAGAGACAAAAAATAAGGAATGTGTGAACGAATCACTCCAGAAAGACAAGAACGGAGCCGGGCCGAATCAAGAGAGGACATGCAAGACAGAGGGCAGCAGACAAGGCACACTTCCAAAACCGGAGAGGAGAACGCAACGGGTTGAATGAATCATTCTGTCGAAACGGACGCACCCCTTTCATTCCCTGTCTGCAGGCCCTTGAAGGGACGCCTCCATCAAAAAAGAGAGCTCCCATTTCATCCCACGCCGTCTCAAGGTTCGATCGGGGCGTGCTGTTCTTGTGCCTCCATGGGTGTGCCTGCACACTTCGGAGGCCAGAGAGAGGAAAGCAGTCGATGGATGTCTTTCGTGCCTCTGTTCATCCCACTGGCACCTGGACGGATGGACGGGTGCATGCTCCTGGACGCACCAGAAATGAAGAGGTCGGGATCAGCCGTCAGATACACGAACGAAGGGGCGCAAAGCTGAGAGAGTGGGGAGGTCGATAGCCGATAGGGGAGCGAAGGGGAGATGGAAAGGAGGGTGTTCGGAGTACGCCAAGACGCGAGCATGTCCGTGTACGATGCTGTACGTACTGTCATTGTACGGAGTCGATCAAACAAGAGCAGCAAGAAAACTCTGTTACACTTCCCCCTTCCCTCTGAATGCCTCTCGATGGCATTGGGCTTCCTTCTGTCGCTTATTTGTGTCGACCTAGTTTCTTTTCCGTTCTTCCTCTTGAGCGCATGGAACGGAAGGAGAGGCGAAGAGTCGGACGATTGGACTCTTTTCGTCTGCCCTTCCCTTTCCATGGGGCATCTGGGCGCATTTCTCCGTCACGCGAACTCGAAAAGCAGGACCTGCCTCATTGGTCTCGTGAACGATCACAAACAAAACAAAAAGAAAGAAAGAAAGAAAGAAAGAAAGAAAAAAAAAAAAAAAGAAAGAAAGAAATTCTCTG
Organism: Chromera velia; assembly: GCA_018398765.1. Taxonomy (NCBI): domain Eukaryota; family Chromeraceae; genus Chromera; species Chromera velia. The sequence goes on along the minus strand of JAHBMJ010005857.1, from coordinate 120,364 downwards.
CATATCCTCTGTCCGACTTCCATTTTCTCACGTGAGGCTGGAGGCACAAAAGCACACACGGTGGCAAGAGGCAGGCAACTAGGAGGACAGAACCTGCGGGGAGCCAATTGCAAAGGCAGAAACAAAACAAAAAAAAAGAAAGCAAAAAAAAAGGAGCGCAAGAAAAAGAGACACACTCTCTGACCCATATTTGCCCACCCAATCAATGTATGGGTCCATGCATCTCTCTCAATGCAGACTTCTGCCCCCAGGCTGTTTTCATTGTTTTCCTGTGCAGTTTTTCTTCCTTCTCCCTCCCCCCCTCCCTCCCCCTTCACTGATTGAAAAGCCGACTGACTGCATGGTGAAGATTGAGAGAGACATCATGCTAGATAGGGCAAAGAAGAAAAGAGAACAGAAGAATGACGCGCCTCTCCACGGCATGTGTACCTGGCTCTCTGCATGTCTGCATGCCCATGTTATCCCTCCTGTTGATCTCTGACTCCGGGTGGGTCGAACGAATCCCCCCCCCCGCCCTCATCCCCTCTCCCCCCCCAGCTCTCCTGTGTGACTGAATTCAATGAGGTGTACGTAGTTAAATTGTTGTATTGCAACATTACAGACAGGAGCAGACACGATAAGAGGGAGACAGACCTGCCTGCCTGCCCGCCCATACGCTCTCCCCCCGATCAATTCGATGAACGTCGTGCATTCCATTCTGTTCGGTTCGATGTACGCCCTGAATGAATTCATGCAGCGAGTCAGTCAGTCAGCCAAAAGTCCGACAGCGATAGATCGCATGCATTCAGGGGGCTTGAATTCATTTCATTTCTATTAATTTCTTCGACAGACCCTCCAGATTTATTCCCTCCCTCCCTCCCTCTCCCGCCTAACTAACTCGGCATCCATTCATCCATTTATCCATCGAATTGAGCGACACAAATAAATAAACGACAGGAGAGCAAGTGCCATCTCCATCCACATCCATCCACCTGCTCACTCACGTACCCATCTGCCCAAAAAGAAAGCGATGGAAGGAAGGCCGTCTCTCGGAAGGGCAACGGGACCCCTGGCCCCTTTCTCTTCTCTTCTCTCCATGTGTGTCGTCATTGCGGACAAGCGGTTTCACCACAAGCAGACAAGCAAGCAAGAGAGCAACGAACGTAAATGCCTCATCAAAGCATAAAAGGAGCATCCACCCCGTCACATTCAGGTCCCAGAAAGACAAACAAAAGAGAAGACAAGACAACTACTGAGTCCCCGATTGATTTGCATGGCTGGTCCACTCGTTCATTCATCCCCTTTCGGAGGAGGGAGGCTCCATTGATCCCCTCACCCAAACCCCTGTCGTTTTCTTTCCACCCGCCTCTGTGAGCTCTCCCTCTCCATGCTGCTTTCCGTCCTTCCACATCCCTCTATACACGGAGCCGTTTTTCCAAGTGAACACACCGAAACCGCTCTTCCGGTCTTTCTCATATTCGCCTTCGTAAGCCCTTCCATCGGGCCAGCTCATTTTACCCTGCCCGTGCATATGGTTGTCTTCCCACTGGCCTTCATAAATCCGCCCGTCACTCCATTTGTAAGTGCCTTGACCGTGGATGGACCCGCTCTTGAATTCTCCTGAAGGCAAGCGACAGTTTCCCCGTTGACAGGGAGGAAATTTCAAGTGCAGATTCAACATGAGAACACTAGTGCATGAGCAGAACAGTTGTTAGAAGACCAGTGCGCAGAACGATTGTGATTTGGTCGGGTTCGAAGATACAGAGATCACCGCTTTCACTTTTGCGCAGGCCCTGTCAAGAAGTGCTTTGGAAACAAAGAATGGACGTGAACATGAAGATACACAAAGCAAATCACGTTTTGGAAAGCATTGACACAGTGACAGACGGTTCACCCGCCCGGCTACTTACGGAAGAAGGGAAAAGTGCAGATTCATACGAAGAACGGAGCAAAATTTACAGACGATGTGCCAGACCACACACACACACACACACACACACACACACACACACACACACACACACACACACACACACGCAAGGAGACCGAAAAGAGCGAGAGGTCGGGGAAGGGGGGAGAGGGAGTTGAGAGAGCAAACCATCTATCTCTCTCGTGCAGACACACAGGCGCACACTTACACCTAGGCTTGATATAGGATCTACACTCCTTCCTTTTTTTTCATTTTTCACACTGGCATCGACACAGAAACATGGACCGGACAGACACAAACTGAAACGGACACAGAGATGAAGATAAAAAACACTTTCTCGTCATGTCAATTAAAGAGAGACCCGCAACCCCATGACAGTTTTTCACCATTTGCAAGCGCCTAAAGATTTGAGGCCCCACAAAGCGTATGCATACACATGGCCCCATGCACTCACCTGCAAATGAGGAGCCCTCGCCCCAGGTGAATTCTCCCCGGCCGTTCTTCTGTCCCATGATATATTCGCCTTCAAACCGCGACCCGTCGGCCCAGTACTCCACCCCTCTGCCGTGTTGCATGTCTTCTGCCCACTGTCCCTCGTAACATGAACCGTCACTGTGAACAAATTTTCCGTCCCCGTGGGCTTTGTCTGCCTTCCACTGGCCCTCGTATCTGTCCCCGTTCTCGTGGTAATAGACTCCATATCCCTCCGCGCGGTTTCCCTTCAGGTCCCCCACGTACTTTCCTCCATCTTTTTTTTCGAGAATACCGGAGCCCTCCCTGGTGTCTCCCACCCACTCTCCGGTGTAGAAGCTGCCGTCGGGCAGCTTCTGCCGAGCTCGATGTACCGGCTTCCCCCCTGACTGAGTTGCACTGTGGGAGGCGGAGCCGTATTGCGAAGATGCAAGTGCACCAGACTTCTTCACTACCTCTACGTGTTCGTCGTCCCGCTTGTTGACATCAAAACACGAGCAGTGTGCCCCCATCTTGCTGAGCCTCTCGCCCTGCTCCTGATTTATTCGGGCTGAACAAGAAGGGTGAGGGAGACGCGGTTGGTAGATTGACTCAACTCAGTCAGACGTCAAATGGAAGTGGATGCCTCCGCACGCAAGCCTAAGACTCGCACAGCCGTGCAGCGGCAAAAGATGGTACAATCGACGAAGCACACAAGGGATGAAACGGGGCGACCCTCGAGCTGCCCCTGAGAGGTAGTGTCGCAAACTCGCACTGCAACTCTTGTGTTGCTTCACTTCAAAAGAAAGCAACACAAAGCGGCTGGAAACCCGCAAAACCAGAAATGACGGTATCGTGCAGTCTCGCCTCCTCTATTGACGTATCATACATCTAATACTGCCTGGAATTCTGCCACTCCGGTTCACAAGAGATCCGTGCAAGACATGTGCATTGAAGGATGCATGATCCTGCAATTAAGGAGGGACATATGCCAATTAAGGATCGATTAATTGATTTTGTAGATTTAAAGATCGCGCGCAAATTTGATGCCGCACGCATGCAGCGCGCGCAAAACTTGAATGCGCGCGAAAAAACTGCCATTTTTCTTCAATGCATTAATTCACATTAATTGCATGCATGCATTAATTCATTCACGTATATATATAATTAATTAAGGCGATTATGTGCATGAATGCATGCATATTTCTATACGTATACGCGCGCCTCGATCCTCTCTCTACATACGTACGTACATCGTTGCATATAAGTGCCCGCGTCGTCACCGAGAAGTCACCCATGATCGGCGAAGAGCAGATCAGACCGCAGCACTCCAACGGATCTTATGACTGACTCAGACTGAGGGACTATGCACTGTATGGTGTCACTGTCCTCCTTTCATTGAAATGTACTGCTGTGAGCTGATGACATCGATCACGATCACTGTTCGACAGACTGACTGACAGACTCGACGCGCGATGGGGAGCGGAAGCAGCAAGAAGAAGAGAGACGACAAGCCGCCTCAACAGAAGTTGGATTACGTCCGCTTGAAGGCTGTGCTGGTGGGGAACACGAGATCTGGCAAGACAGGTTCGTCTCTCCAGTGTGCGCTGCGAGTAGGCGCGTACACTACGTCTGTCTCCTTTAAATGTCCTGCACCATCCCACGGAGAAATAATGAGTTGAGTTGGACGAAAGTGGAGGGGAGCAAGACGGAGGTGTCTGCTGCACTTCGGAAAGGGGGCCACAAAACGAGGCTGGGTGTCAAAGCTACCTGAACGTAACTGTGAGATATGCAGCCAGTAAAGTATGACCGCATCATGCAGTTGGGGTAAATGTGTGGACATTCTGTCGCATGCAGAGAGCTGGGCAACAGGAAATTCATCTGTATCTGTATGTGGTGTGCATTCTTCCTTTCGTGTCCTTCTTCCGTTCGACATGCAGTCGCTGTTATGACGAACAATCACGCTTTCAGATTTTTTGTACAGCTGCGCAGAAAAAAGCCCCAATCTAGATAGAAAACCGTTGTCTGTCTCCTCTCTCTCCCCCCCCCCCCCCCCCCCCCCC